>CAKOBK010000802.1:0-67992 GCA_932526605.1 Nephrotoma flavescens
AAAAATCGGACCCCTAGTGCTTACACCCAAAATTTTCGAGTAGGAGATCCTGGTTGAAATGGGCTTACAACAAAACTATTTCATTAAATGAATTTTTACATTGATTTTATTGGTTTTGGTTGTGAATCAAACCATATTAGACAAAAATCCAAAAAAAAATCGGACCCCAAGTACTTACACCCAAAATTTTCGAGTCCTAGTAGATTCTGGTTGAAATGGGCTTACAACAAAACTATTTCGTTATTGTTTTTGGTTGTGAATCAAACCATATTAGACAAAAATCCAAAAAAAAAAAATCGGACCCCAAGTACTTGAACCCAAAATTTTCGAGTCCTAGTAGATTCTGGTTGAAATGGGCTTACAACAAAACTATTTCGTTAAATTAATTTTTACATTGATTTTATTGTTTTTGGTTGTGAATCAAACCATATTAGACAAAAATCCAAAAAAAAATCGGACCCCAAGTTCTTACACCCAAAATTTTCGAGTCCTAATAGATTCTGGTTGAAATGGGCTTACAACAAAACTATTTCCTTAAATGAATTTTTACATTGATTTTATTGTTTTTGGTTGTGAATCAAACCACATTAGACAAAAATCCACAAAAAAAAAAATCGGACCCCAAGTACTTACACCCAAAATTTTCGAGTCCTAGTAGATTCTGGTTGAAATAGGCTTACAACAAAACTATTTCGTTAAATGAATTTTTACATTGATTTTATTATTTTTGGTTGTGAATCAAACCATATTAGACAAAAATCCAAAAAAAAAAAATCGTACCTTAAGTACTTACACCCAAAATTTTCGAGTCCTGGTAGATTCTGGTTGAAATGGGCTTACAACAAAACTATTTCGTTAAATGAATTTTTACATTGATTTTATTGTTTTTGGTCGTGAATCAAACCATATTAGACAAAAATCCAAAAAAAAAAATCGGATCCCAAGTACTTACACCCAAAATTTTCGAGTCCTAGTAGATTCTGGTTGAAATGGGCTTACAACAAAACTATTTCGACAAATGAATTTTTACATTGATTTTATTGTTTTTGGTTGTGAATCAAACCATATTAGACAAAAATCCAAAAAAATAAATCGGATCCCAAGTACTTACACCCAAAATTTTCGAGTCCTAGTAGATTCTGGTTGAAATGGGCTTACAACAAAACTATTTCGTTAAATGAATTTTTACATTGATTTTATTGTTTTTGGTTGTGAATCAAACCATATTAGACAAAAATCCAAAAAAAAAATCGGACCCCAAGTACTTACACCCAAAATTTTCGAGTCCTAGTAGATTCTGGTTGAAATGGGCTTACAACAAAACTATTTCGTTAAATGAATTTTTACATTGATTTTATTGTTTTTGGTTGTGAATCAAACCATATTAGACAAAAATCCAAAAAAAAAAAAAATCGGACCCCAAGTACTTACACCCAAAATTTTCGAGTCCTAGTAGATTCTGGTTGAAATGGGCTTACAACAAAACTATTTCGTTAAATGAATTTTCACATTGATTTTATTGTTTTTGGTTGTGAATCAAACCATATTAGACAAAAATCCAAAAAAAAAAATCGGACCCCAAGTACATACACTCAAAATTTTCGAGTCCTAGTAGATTCTGGTTGAAATGGCCTTACAACAAAACTATTTCGTTAAATGAATTTTTACATAGATTTTATTGTTTTTGGTTGTGAATCAAACAATATTAGACAAAAATCCAAAAAAAAAAAATATCGGACCCCAAGTACTTACATTCAAAATTTTCGAGTCCTAGTAGATTCTTGTTAAAATGGGCTTACAACAAAACTATTTCGTTAAATGAATTTTTACATTGATTTTATTGTTTTTGGTTGTGAATCAAACCATATTAGACAAAAATCCAAAAAAAAAATGGGACCCCAAGTACTTACACCCAAAATTTTCGAGTCCTAGTAAATTCTGGTTGAAATGGGCTTACAACAAATCTATTTCGTTAATTGAATTTTTACATTGATTTTATTGTTTTTGGTTGTGAATTAAACCATATTAGACAAAAATACAAAAAAAAAATCGGACCCCTAGTACTTACACCCAAAATTTTCGAAACCTAGTAGATTCTGGTTGAAATGGGCTTACAACAAAACTATTTCGTTAAATGAATTTTTACATTGATTTTATTGTTTTGGTTGTGAATCAAACCATATTAGACAAAAATCCAAAAAAAATCGGACCCCAAGTACTTACACCCAAAATTTTCGAGTCCTAGTAGATTCTGGTTGAAATGGGCTTACAACAAAACTATTTCGTTAAATGATTTTTTACATTGATTTTATTGTTTTTGGTTGTGAATCAAACCATATTAGACAAAAATCCAAAAAAAAATCGGACCCCAAGTACTTACACCCAAAATTTTCGAGTCCTAGTAGATTCTGGTTGAAATGGGCTTACAACAAAACTATTTCGTTAAATGAATTTTTACATTGATTTTATTGTTTTTGGTTGTGAATCAAACCATATTAGACAAAAATCCAAAAAAAAAATCGGACCCCAAGTACTTACACCCAAAATTTTCGAGTCCTAGTAGATTCTGGTTGAAATGGGCTTACAACAAAACTATTTCGTTAAATGAATTTTTACATTGATTTTATTGTTTTTGGTTGTGAATCAAAACCATATTAGACAAAAATCCAAAAAAAAAATCGGACCCCAAGTACTTACACCCAAAATTTTCGAGTCCTAGTAGATTCTGGTTGAAATGGGCTTACAACAAAACTATTTCGTTAAATTAATTTTTACATTGATTTTATTGTTTTTGGTTGTGAATCAAACCATATTAGACAAAAATCCAAAAAAAAAAAATCGGACCCCAAGTACTTACACCCAAAATTTTCGAGTCCTAGTAGATTCTGGTTGAAATGGGCTTACAACAAAACTATTTCGTTAAATGAAATTTACATTGATTTTATTGTTTTTGGTTGTGAATCAAACCATATTAGACAAAAATCCAAAAAAAAAATCGGACCCCAAGTACATACACTCAAAATTTTCGAGTCCTAGTAGATTCTGGTTGAAATGGCCTTACAACAAAACTATTTCGTTAAATGAATTTTTACATTGATTTTATTGTTTTTGGTTGTGAATCAAACAATATTAGACAAAAATCCAAAAAAAAAATATCGGACCCCAAGTACTTACATTCAAAATTTTCGAGTCCTAGTAGATTCTTGTTAAAATGGGCTTACAACAAAACTATTTCGTTAAATGAATTTTTACATTGATTTTATTGTTTTTGGTTGTGAATCAAACCATATAAGACAAAAATCCAAAAAAAAAATCGGACCCCAAGTACTTACACCCAAAATTTTCGAGTCCTAGTAGATTCTGGTTGAAATGGGCTTACAACAAAACTATTTCGTTAAATGAATTTTTGCATTGATTTTATTGTTTTTGGTTGTGAATCAAACCATATTAGACAAAAATTCAAAAAAAAAATCGGACCCCAAGTTCTTACACCCAAAATTTTCGAGTCCTAGTAGATTCTGGTTGAAATGGGCTTACAACAAAACTATTTCGTTAAATGAATTTTTACATTGATTTTATTGTTTTTGGTTGTGAATCAAACCATATTAGACAAAAAACCCAAAAAAAATCGTACCTTAAGTACTTACACCCAAAATTTTCGAGTCCTAGTAGATTCTGGTTGAAATGGGCTTACAACAAAACTATTTCGTTATGTGAATTTTTACATTGATTTTATTGTTTTTGGTTGAGAACCAAACCATATTAGACAAAAATCAAAAAAAAAATCGGACCCCAAGTACTTACACCCAAAATTTTCGAGTCCTAGTAGATTCTGGTTGAAATGGGCTTACAACAAAACTATTTCGTTAAATGAATTTTTACATTGATTTTATTGTTTTTGGTTGTGAATCAAACCATATTAGACTAAAATCCACAAAAAAAATCGGACCCCAAGTACTTGAACCCAAAATTTTCGAGTCCTAGTAGATTCTGGTTAAAATGGGCTTACAACAAAACTATTTCGTTAAATGAATTTTTACATTAATTTTATTGCTTTTGGTTGTGAATCAAACCATATTAGACAAAAATCCAAAAAAAAAAATAAAAATCGGACCCCTAGTGCTTACACCCAAAATTTTCGAGTAGTAGGAGATCCTGGTTGAAATTTGCTTACAACAAAACTATTTCATTAAATGAATTTTTACATTGATTTTATTGGTTTTGGTTGTGAATCAAACCATATTAGACAAAAATCCAAAAAAAAAAATCGGACCCCAAGTACTTACACCCAAAATTTTCGAGTCCTAGAAGATTCTGGTTGAAATGGGCTTACAACAAAACTATTTCGTTAAATGAATTTTTACATTGATTTTATTGTTTTTGGTTGTGAATCAAACCATATTAGACAAAAATCCAAAAAAAAATCGGACCCCAAGTACTTACACCCAAAATTTTCGAGTCCTAGTAGATTCTGGTTGAAATGGGCTTACAACAAAACTATTTCGTTATTGTTTTTGGTTGTGAATCAAACCATATTAGACAAAAATCCAAAAAAAAAAAAATCGGACCCCAAGTACTTACACCCAAAAAAAAATTTTCGAGTCCTAGTAGATTCTGGTTGAAATGGGCTTACAACAAAATTATTTCGTTAAATGAATTTTTACATTGATTTTATTGTTTTTGGTTGTGAATCAAACCATATTAGACAAAAATCCAAAAAAAAAATCCGACCCCAAGTTCTTACACCCAAAATTTTCGAGTCCTAGTAGATTCTGGTTGAAATGGGCTTACAACAAAACTATTTCGTTAAATGAATTTTTACATTGATTTTATTGTTTTTGGTTGTGAATCAAACCACATTAGACAAAAATCCACAAAAAAAAAATCGGACCCCAAGTACTTACACCCAAAATTTTCGAGTCCTAGTAGATTCTGGTTGAAATAGGCTTACAACAAAACTATTTCGTTAAATGAATTTTTACATTGATTTTATTATTTTTGGTTGTTAATCAAACCATATTAGACAAAAATCCAAAAAAAAAAATCGCACCTTAAGTACTTACACCCAAAATTTTTGAGTCCTGGTAGATTCTGGTTGAAATGGGCTTACAACAAAACTATTTCGTTAAATGAATTTTTACATTGATTTTATTGTTTTTGGTCGTGAATCAAACCATATTAGACAAAAATCCAAAAAAAAAATCGGATCCCAAGTACTTACACCCAAAATTTTCGAGTCCTAGTAGATTCTGGTTGAAATGGGCTTACAACAAAACTATTTCGTTAAATGAATTTTTACATTGATTTTATTGTTTTTGGTTGTGAATCAAACAACATAAGACAAAAATTCAAAAAAAAAATCGGACCCCAAGTACTTACATTCAAAATTTTCGAGTCCTAGTAGATTCTTGTTAAAATGGGCTTACAACAAAACTATTTCGTTAAATGAATTTTTACATTGATTTTATTGTTTTTGGTTATGAATCAAACCATATTAGACAAAAATCCAAAAAAAAAATCGGACCCCAAGTACTTACACCCAAAATTTTCGAGTCCTAGTAAATTCTGGTTGAAATGGGCTTACAACAAATCTATTTCGTTAATTGAATTTTTACATTGATTTTATTGTTTTTGGTTGTGAATTAAACCATATTAGACAAAAATCCAAAAAAAAAAATCGGACCCCAAGTACTTACACCCAAAATTTTCGAAACCTAGTAGATTCTGGTTGAAATGGGCTTACAACAAAACTATTTCGTTAAATGAATTTTTACATTGATTTTATTGTTTTGGTTGTGAATCAAACCATATTAGACAAAAATCCAAAAAAAATCGGACTCCAAGTACTTACACCCAAAATTTTCGAGTCCTAGTAGATTCTGGTTGAAATGGGCTTGCAACAAAACTATTTCGTTAAATGATTTTTTACATTGATTTTATTGTTTTTGGTTGTGAATCAAACCATATTAGACAAAAATCCAAAAAAAATCGGACCCCAAGTACTTACACCCAAAATTTTCGAGTCCTAGTAGATTCTGGTTGAAATGGGCTTACAACAAAACTATTTCGTTAAATGAATTTTTACATTGATTTTATTGTTTTTGGTTGTGAATCAAACCATATTAGACAAAAATCCAAAAAAAAAATCGGACCCCAAATACTTACACCCAAAATTTTCGAGTCCTAGTAGATTCTGGTTGAAATGGGCTTACAACAAAACTATTTCGTTAAATGAATTTTTACATTGATTTTATTGTTTTTGGTTGTGAATCAAACCATATTAGACAAAAATCCAAAAAAAAAATCGGACCCCAAGTACTTACACCCAAAATTTTCGAGTCCTAGTAGATTCTGGTTGAAATGGGCTTACAACAAAACTATTTCGTTAAATGAATTTTTACATTGATTTTATTGTTTTTGGTTGTGAATCAAACCATATTAGACAAAAATTCAAAAAAAAAAAATCGGACCCCTAGTACTTACACCCAAAATTTTCGAGTCCTAGTAGATTCTGGTTGAAATGGGCTTACAACAAAACTATTTCGTTAAATGAAATTTACATTGATTTTATTGTTTTTGGTTGTGAATCAAACCATATTAGACAAAAATCCAAAAAAAAAATCGGACCCCAAGTACATACACTCAAAATTTTCGAGTCCTAGTAGATTCTGGTTGAAATGGCCTTACAACAAAACTATTTCGTTAAATGAATTTTTACATTGATTTTATTGTTTTTGGTTGTGAATCAAACAATATTAGACAAAAATCCAAAAAAAAAAATATCGGACCCCAAGTACTTACATTCAAAATTTTCGAGTCCTAGTAGATTCTTGTTAAAATGGGCTTACAACAAAACTATTTCGTTAAATGAATTTTTACATTGATTTTATTGTTTTTGGTTGTGAATCAAACCATATTAGACAAAAATCCAAAAAAAAAATCGGACCCCAAGTACTTACACCCAAAATTTTCGAGTCCTAGTAGATTCTGGTTGAAATGGGCTTACAACAAAACTATTTCGTTAAATGAATTTTTACATTGATTTTATTGTTTTTGGTTGTGAATCAAACCATATTAGACAAAAATCCAAAAAAAAAATCGGACCCCAAGTACTTGAACCCAAAATTTTCGAGTCCTAGTAGATTTTGGTTGAAATGGGCTTACAACAAAACTATTTCGTTAAATGAATTTTAACATTGATTTTATTGTTTTTGGTTGTGAATCAAACCATATTAGACAAAAATCCAAAAAAAAAATCGTACCTTAAGTACTTACAGGCAAAATTTTCGAGTAGTAGGAGATTCTGGTTGAAATGGGCTTACAACAAAACTATTTCGTTAAATGAATTTTTACATTAATTTTATTGCTTTTGGTTGTGAATCAAACCATATTAGACAAAAATCCAAAAAAAAAATAAAAATCGGACCCCAAGTACTTACACCCAAAATTTTCGAGTCCTAGAAGATTCTGGTTGAAATGGGCTTACAACAAAACTATTTCGTTAAATGAATTTTTACATTGATTTTATTGTTTTTGGTTGTGAATCAAACCATATTAGACAAAAATCCAAAAAAAAAAAATCGGACCCCAAGTACTTACACCCAAAATTTTCGAGTCCTAGTAGATTCTGGTTGAAATGGGCTTACAACAAAACTATTTCGTTAAATGAATTTTTACATTGATTTTATTGTTTTTGGTTGTGAATCAAACCATATTAGACAAAAATCCAAAAAAAAAAAATCGTACCTTAAGTACTTACACCCAAAATTTTCGAGTCCTGGTAGATTCTGGTTGAAATGGGCTTACAACAAAACTATTTCGTTAAATGAATTTTTACATTGATTTTATTGTTTTTGGTCGTGAATCAAACCATATTAGACAAAAATCCAAAAAAAAAATCGGATCCCAAGTACTTACACCCAAAATTTTCGAGTCCTAGTAGATTCTGGTTGAAATGGGCTTACAACAAAACTATTTCGTTAAATGAATTTTTACATTGATTTTATTGTTTTTGGTTGTGAATCAAACCATATTAGACAAAAATCCAAAAAAATAAATCGGATCCCAAGTACTTACACCCAAAATTTTCGAGTCCTAGTAGATTCTGGTTGAAATGGGCTTACAACAAAACTATTTCGTTAAATGAATTTTTACATTGATTTTATTGTTTTTGGTTGTGAATCAAACCATATTAGACAAAAATCCAAAAAAAAAATCGGACCCCAAGTACTTACACCCAAAATTTTCGAGTCCTAGTAGATTCTGGTTGAAATGGGCTTACAACAAAACTATTTCGTTAAATGAATTTTTACATTGATTTTATTGTTTTTGGTTGTGAATCAAACCATATTAGACAAAAATCCAAAAAAAAAAAAATCGGACCCCAAGTACTTACACCCAAAATTTTCGAGTCCTAGTAGATTCTGGTTGAAATGGGCTTACAACAAAACTATTTCGTTAAATGAATTTTCACATTGATTTTATTGTTTTTGGTTGTGAATCAAACCATATTAGACAAAAATCCAAAAAAAAAAATCGGACCCCAAGTACATACACTCAAAATTTTCGAGTCCTAGTAGATTCTGGTTGAAATGGCCTTACAACAAAACTATTTCGTTAAATGAATTTTTACATAGATTTTATTGTTTTTGGTTGTGAATCAAACAATATTAGACAAAAATCCAAAAAAAAAAATATCGGACCCCAAGTACTTACATTCAAAATTTTCGAGTCCTAGTAGATTCTGGTTAAAATGGGCTTACAACAAAACTATTTCGTTAAATGAATTTTTACATTGATTTTATTGTTTTTGGTTGTGAATCAAACCATATTAGACAAAAATCCAAAAAAAAAATGGGACCCCAAGTACTTACACCCAAAATTTTCGAGTCCTAGTAAATTCTGGTTGAAATGGGCTTACAACAAATCTATTTCGTTAATTGAATTTTTACATTGATTTTTGTTTTTGGTTGTGAATTAAACCATATTAGACAAAAATACAAAAAAAAAAATCGGACCCCTAGTACTTACACCCAAAATTTTCGAAACCTAGTAGATTCTGGTTGAAATGGGCTTACAACAAAACTATTTCGTTAAATGAATTTTTACATTGATTTTATTGTTTTGGTTGTGAATCAAACCATATTAGACAAAAATCCAAAAAAAATCGGACCCCAAGTACTTACACCCAAAATTTTCGAGTCCTAGTAGATTCTGGTTGAAATGGGCTTACAACAAAACTATTTCGTTAAATGATTTTTTACATTGATTTTATTGTTTTTGGTTGTGAATCAAACCATATTAGACAAAAATCCAAAAAAAAATCGGACCCCAAGTACTTACACCCAAAATTTTCGAGTCCTAGTAGATTCTGGTTGAAATGGGCTTACAACAAAACTATTTCGTTAAATGAATTTTTACATTGATTTTATTGTTTTTGGTTGTGAATCAAACCATATTAGACAAAAATCCAAAAAAAAAATCGGACCCCAAGTACTTACACCCAAAATTTTCGAGTCCTAGTAGATTCTGGTTGAAATGGGCTTACAACAAAACTATTTCGTTAAATGAATTTTTACATTGATTTTATTGTTTTTGGTTGTGAATCAAACCATATTAGACAAAAATCCAAAAAAAAAAAAATCGTACCTTAAGTACTTACACCCAAAATTTTCGAGTCCTGGTAGATTCTGGTTGAAATGGGCTTACAACAAAACTATTTCGTTAAATGAATTTTTACATTGATTTTATTGTTTTTGGTCGTGAATCAAACCATATTAGACAAAAATCCAAAAAAAAAATCGGATCCCAAGTACTTACACCCAAAATTTTCGAGTCCTAGTAGATTCTGGTTGAAATGGGCTTACAACAAAACTATTTCGTTAAATGAATTTTTACATTGATTTTATTGTTTTTGGTTGTGAATCAAACCATATTAGACAAAAATCCAAAAAAATAAATCGGATCCCAAGTACTTACACCCAAAATTTTCGAGTCCTAGTAGATTCTGGTTGAAATGGGCTTACAACAAAACTATTTCGTTAAATGAATTTTTACATTGATTTTATTGTTTTTGGTTGTGAATCAAACCATATTAGACAAAAATCCAAAAAAAAAATCGGACCCCAAGTACTTACACCCAAAATTTTCGAGTCCTAGTAGATTCTGGTTGAAATGGGCTTACAACAAAACTATTTCGTTAAATGAATTTTTACATTGATTTTATTGTTTTTGGTTGTGAATCAAACCATATTAGACAAAAATCCAAAAAAAAAAAAATCGGACCCCAAGTACTTACACCCAAAATTTTCGAGTCCTAGTAGATTCTGGTTGAAATGGGCTTACAACAAAACTATTTCGTTAAATGAATTTTTACATTGATTTTATTGTTTTGGTTGTGAATCAAACCATATTAGACAAAAATCCAAAAAAAATCGGACTCCAAGTACTTACACCCAAAATTTTCGAGTCCTAGTAGATTCTGGTTGAAATGGGCTTGCAACAAAACTATTTCGTTAAATGATTTTTTACATTGATTTTATTGTTTTTGGTTGTGAATCAAACCATATTAGACAAAAATCCAAAAAAAATCGGACCCCAAGTACTTACACCCAAAATTTTCGAGTCCTAGTAGATTCTGGTTGAAATGGGCTTACAACAAAACTATTTCGTTAAATGAATTTTTACATTGATTTTATTGTTTTTGGTTGTGAATCAAACCATATTAGACAAAAATCCAAAAAAAAAATCGGACCCCAAATACTTACACCCAAAATTTTCGAGTCCTAGTAGATTCTGGTTGAAATGGGCTTACAACAAAACTATTTCGTTAAATGAATTTTTACATTGATTTTATTGTTTTTGGTTGTGAATCAAACCATATTAGACAAAAATCCAAAAAAAAAATCGGACCCCAAGTACTTACACCCAAAATTTTCGAGTCCTAGTAGATTCTGGTTGAAATGGGCTTACAACAAAACTATTTCGTTAAATGAATTTTTACATTGATTTTATTGTTTTTGGTTGTGAATCAAACCATATTAGACAAAAATTCAAAAAAAAAAAATCGGACCCCTAGTACTTACACCCAAAATTTTCGAGTCCTAGTAGATTCTGGTTGAAATGGGCTTACAACAAAACTATTTCGTTAAATGAAATTTACATTGATTTTATTGTTTTTGGTTGTGAATCAAACCATATTAGACAAAAATCCAAAGAAAAATCGGACCCCAAGTACATACACTCAAAATTTTCGAGTCCTAGTAGATTCTGGTTGAAATGGCCTTACAACAAAACTATTTCGTTAAATGAATTTTTACATTGATTTTATTGTTTTTGGTTGTGAATCAAACAATATTAGACAAAAATCCAAAAAAAAAAATATCGGACCCCAAGTACTTACATTCAAAATTTTCGAGTCCTAGTAGATTCTTGTTAAAATGGGCTTACAACAAAACTATTTCGTTAAATGAATTTTTACATTGATTTTATTGTTTTTGGTTGTGAATCAAACCATATTAGACAAAAATCCAAAAAAAAAATCGGACCCCAAGTACTTACACCCAAAATTTTCGAGTCCTAGTAGATTCTGGTTGAAATGGGCTTACAACAAAACTATTTCGTTAAATGAATTTTTACATTGATTTTATTGTTTTTGGTTGTGAATCAAACCATATTAGACAAAAATCCAAAAAAAAAATCGGACCCCAAGTACTTGAACCCAAAATTTTCGAGTCCTAGTAGATTTTGGTTGAAATGGGCTTACAACAAAACTATTTCGTTAAATGAATTTTAACATTGATTTTATTGTTTTTGGTTGTGAATCAAACCATATTAGACAAAAATCCAAAAAAAAAATCGTACCTTAAGTACTTACAGGCAAAATTTTCGAGTAGTAGGAGATTCTGGTTGAAATGGGCTTACAACAAAACTATTTCGTTAAATGAATTTTTACATTAATTTTATTGCTTTTGGTTGTGAATCAAACCATATTAGACAAAAATCCAAAAAAAAAATAAAAATCGGACCCCAAGTACTTACACCCAAAATTTTCGAGTCCTAGAAGATTCTGGTTGAAATGGGCTTACAACAAAACTATTTCGTTAAATGAATTTTTACATTGATTTTATTGTTTTTGGTTGTGAATCAAACCATATTAGACAAAAATCCAAAAAAAAAAAATCGGACCCCAAGTACTTACACCCAAAATTTTCGAGTCCTAGTAGATTCTGGTTGAAATGGGCTTACAACAAAACTATTTCGTTAAATGAATTTTTACATTGATTTTATTGTTTTTGGTTGTGAATCAAACCATATTAGACAAAAATCCAAAAAAAAAAAATCGTACCTTAAGTACTTACACCCAAAATTTTCGAGTCCTGGTAGATTCTGGTTGAAATGGGCTTACAACAAAACTATTTCGTTAAATGAATTTTTACATTGATTTTATTGTTTTTGGTCGTGAATCAAACCATATTAGACAAAAATCCAAAAAAAAAATCGGATCCCAAGTACTTACACCCAAAATTTTCGAGTCCTAGTAGATTCTGGTTGAAATGGGCTTACAACAAAACTATTTCGTTAAATGAATTTTTACATTGATTTTATTGTTTTTGGTTGTGAATCAAACCATATTAGACAAAAATCCAAAAAAATAAATCGGATCCCAAGTACTTACACCCAAAATTTTCGAGTCCTAGTAGATTCTGGTTGAAATGGGCTTACAACAAAACTATTTCGTTAAATGAATTTTTACATTGATTTTATTGTTTTTGGTTGTGAATCAAACCATATTAGACAAAAATCCAAAAAAAAAATCGGACCCCAAGTACTTACACCCAAAATTTTCGAGTCCTAGTAGATTCTGGTTGAAATGGGCTTACAACAAAACTATTTCGTTAAATGAATTTTTACATTGATTTTATTGTTTTTGGTTGTGAATCAAACCATATTAGACAAAAATCCAAAAAAAAAAAAATCGGACCCCAAGTACTTACACCCAAAATTTTCGAGTCCTAGTAGATTCTGGTTGAAATGGGCTTACAACAAAACTATTTCGTTAAATGAATTTTCACATTGATTTTATTGTTTTTGGTTGTGAATCAAACCATATTAGACAAAAATCCAAAAAAAAAAATCGGACCCCAAGTACATACACTCAAAATTTTCGAGTCCTAGTAGATTCTGGTTGAAATGGCCTTACAACAAAACTATTTCGTTAAATGAATTTTTACATAGATTTTATTGTTTTTGGTTGTGAATCAAACAATATTAGACAAAAATCCAAAAAAAAAAATATCGGACCCCAAGTACTTACATTCAAAATTTTCGAGTCCTAGTAGATTCTTGTTAAAATGGGCTTACAACAAAACTATTTCGTTAAATGAATTTTTACATTGATTTTATTGTTTTTGGTTGTGAATCAAACCATATTAGACAAAAATCCAAAAAAAAAATGGGACCCCAAGTACTTACACCCAAAATTTTCGAGTCCTAGTAAATTCTGGTTGAAATGGGCTTACAACAAATCTATTTCGTTAATTGAATTTTTACATTGATTTTATTGGTTTGGTTGTGAATTAAACCATATTAGACAAAAATACAAAAAAAAAATCGGACCCCTAGTACTTACACCCAAAATTTTCGAAACCTAGTAGATTCTGGTTGAAATGGGCTTACAACAAAACTATTTCGTTAAATAAATTTTTACATTGATTTTATTGTTTTGGTTGTGAATCAAACCATATTAGACAAAAATCCAAAAAAAATCGGACCCCAAGTACTTACACCCAAAATTTTCGAGTCCTAGTAGATTCTGGTTGAAATGGGCTTACAACAAAACTATTTCGTTAAATGATTTTTTACATTGATTTTATTGTTTTTGGTTGTGAATCAAACCATATTAGACAAAAATCCAAAAAAAAATCGGACCCCAAGTACTTACACCCAAAATTTTCGAGTCCTAGTAGATTCTGGTTGAAATGGGCTTACAACAAAACTATTTCGTTAAATGAATTTTTACATTGATTTTATTGTTTTTGGTTGTGAATCAAACCATATTAGACAAAAATCCAAAAAAAAAATCGGACCCCAAGTACTTACACCCAAAATTTTCGAGTCCTAGTAGATTCTGGTTGAAATGGGCTTGCAACAAAACTATTTCGTTAAATGAATTTTTACATTGATTTTATTGTTTTTGGTTGTGAATCAAAACCATATTAGACAAAAATCCAAAAAAAAAATCGGACCCCAAGTACTTACACCCAAAATTTTCGAGTCCTAGTAGATTCTGGTTGAAATGGGCTTACAACAAAACTATTTCGTTAAATTAATTTTTACATTGATTTTATTGTTTTTGGTTGTGAATCAAACCATATTAGACAAAAATCCAAAAAAAAAAAATCGGACCCCAAGTACTTACACCCAAAATTTTCGAGTCCTAGTAGATTCTGGTTGAAATGGGCTTACAACAAAACTATTTCGTTAAATGAAATTTACATTGATTTTATTGTTTTTGGTTGTGAATCAAACCATATTAGACAAAAATCCAAAAAAAAAATCGGACCCCAAGTACATACACTCAAAATTTTCGAGTCCTAGTAGATTCTGGTTGAAATGGCCTTACAACAAAACTATTTCGTTAAATGAATTTTTACATTGATTTTATTGTTTTTGGTTGTGAATCAAACAATATTAGACAAAAATCCAAAAAAAAAATATCGGACCCCAAGTACTTACATTCAAAATTTTCGAGTCCTAGTAGATTCTTGTTAAAATGGGCTTACAACAAAACTATTTCGTTAAATGAATTTTTACATTGATTTTATTGTTTTTGGTTGTGAATCAAACCATATAAGACAAAAATCCAAAAAAAAAATCGGACCCCAAGTACTTACACCCAAAATTTTCGAGTCCTAGTAGATTCTGGTTGAAATGGGCTTACAACAAAACTATTTCGTTAAATGAATTTTTGCATTGATTTTATTGTTTTTGGTTGTGAATCAAACCATATTAGACAAAAATTCAAAAAAAAAATCGGACCCCAAGTTCTTACACCCAAAATTTTCGAGTCCTAGTAGATTCTGGTTGAAATGGGCTTACAACAAAACTATTTCGTTAAATGAATTTTTACATTGATTTTATTGTTTTTGGTTGTGAATCAAACCATATTAGACAAAAAACCCAAAAAAAATCGTACCTTAAGTACTTACACCCAAAATTTTCGAGTCCTAGTAGATTCTGGTTGAAATGGGCTTACAACAAAACTATTTCGTTATGTGAATTTTTACATTGATTTTATTGTTTTTGGTTGAGAACCAAACCATATTAGACAAAAATCAAAAAAAAAATCGGACCCCAAGTACTTACACCCAAAATTTTCGAGTCCTAGTAGATTCTGGTTGAAATGGGCTTACAACAAAACTATTTCGTTAAATGAATTTTTACATTGATTTTATTGTTTTTGGTTGTGAATCAAACCATATTAGACTAAAATCCACAAAAAAAATCGGACCCCAAGTACTTGAACCCAAAATTTTCGAGTCCTAGTAGATTCTGGTTGAAATGGGCTTACAACAAAACTATTTCGTTAAATGAATTTTTACATTAATTTTATTGCTTTTGGTTGTGAATCAAACCATATTAGACAAAAATCCAAAAAAAAAAATAAAAATCGGACCCCTAGTGCTTACACCCAAAATTTTCGAGTAGTAGGAGATCCTGGTTGAAATTTGCTTACAACAAAACTATTTCATTAAATGAATTTTTACATTGATTTTATTGGTTTTGGTTGTGAATCAAACCATATTAGACAAAAATCCAAAAAAAAAAATCGGACCCCAAGTACTTACACCCAAAATTTTCGAGTCCTAGAAGATTCTGGTTGAAATGGGCTTACAACAAAACTATTTCGTTAAATGAATTTTTACATTGATTTTATTGTTTTTGGTTGTGAATCAAACCATATTAGACAAAAATCCAAAAAAAAATCGGACCCCAAGTACTTACACCCAAAATTTTCGAGTCCTAGTAGATTCTGGTTGAAATGGGCTTACAACAAAACTATTTCGTTATTGTTTTTGGTTGTGAATCAAACCATATTAGACAAAAATCCAAAAAAAAAAAAATCGGACCCCAAGTACTTACACCCAAAAAAAAATTTTCAAATCCTAGTAGATTCTGGTTGAAATGGGCTTACAACAAAATTATTTCGTTAAATGAATTTTTACATTGATTTTATTGTTTTTGGTTGTGAATCAAACCATATTAGACAAAAATCCAAAAAAAAAATCGGACCCCAAGTTCTTACACCCAAAATTTTCGAGTCCTAGTAGATTCTGGTTGAAATGGGCTTACAACAAAACTATTTCGTTAAATGAATTTTTACATTGATTTTATTGTTTTTGGTTGTGAATCAAACCACATTAGACAAAAATCCACAAAAAAAAAATCGGACCCCAAGTACTTACACCCAAAATTTTCGAGTCCTAGTAGATTCTGGTTGAAATAGGCTTACAACAAAACTATTTCGTTAAATGAATTTTTACATTGATTTTATTATTTTTGGTTGTTAATCAAACCATATTAGACAAAAATCCAAAAAAAAAAATCGCACCTTAAGTACTTACACCCAAAATTTTTGAGTCCTGGTAGATTCTGGTTGAAATGGGCTTACAACAAAACTATTTCGTTAAATGAATTTTTACATTGATTTTATTGTTTTTGGTCGTGAATCAAACCATATTAGACAAAAATCCAAAAAAAAAATCGGATCCCAAGTACTTACACCCAAAATTTTCGAGTCCTAGTAGATTCTGGTTGAAATGGGCTTACAACAAAACTATTTCGTTAAATGAATTTTTACATTGATTTTATTGTTTTTGGTTGTGAATCAAACAACATAAGACAAAAATTCAAAAAAAAAATCGGACCCCAAGTACTTACATTCAAAATTTTCGAGTCCTAGTAGATTCTTGTTAAAATGGGCTTACAACAAAACTATTTCGTTAAATGAATTTTTACATTGATTTTATTGTTTTTGGTTATGAATCAAACCATATTAGACAAAAATCCAAAAAAAAAATCGGACCCCAAGTACTTACACCCAAAATTTTCGAGTCCTAGTAAATTCTGGTTGAAATGGGCTTACAACAAATCTATTTCGTTAATTGAATTTTTACATTGATTTTATTGTTTTTGGTTGTGAATTAAACCATATTAGACAAAAATCCAAAAAAAAAAATCGGACCCCAAGTACTTACACCCAAAATTTTCGAAACCTAGTAGATTCTGGTTGAAATGGGCTTACAACAAAACTATTTCGTTAAATGAATTTTTACATTGATTTTATTGTTTTGGTTGTGAATCAAACCATATTAGACAAAAATCCAAAAAAAATCGGACTCCAAGTACTTACACCCAAAATTTTCGAGTCCTAGTAGATTCTGGTTGAAATGGGCTTGCAACAAAACTATTTCGTTAAATGATTTTTTACATTGATTTTATTGTTTTTGGTTGTGAATCAAACCATATTAGACAAAAATCCAAAAAAAATCGGACCCCAAGTACTTACACCCAAAATTTTCGAGTCCTAGTAGATTCTGGTTGAAATGGGCTTACAACAAAACTATTTCGTTAAATGAATTTTTACATTGATTTTATTGTTTTTGGTTGTGAATCAAACCATATTAGACAAAAATCCAAAAAAAAAATCGGACCCCAAATACTTACACCCAAAATTTTCGAGTCCTAGTAGATTCTGGTTGAAATGGGCTTACAACAAAACTATTTCGTTAAATGAATTTTTACATTGATTTTATTGTTTTTGGTTGTGAATCAAACCATATTAGACAAAAATCCAAAAAAAAAATCGGACCCCAAGTACTTACACCCAAAATTTTCGAGTCCTAGTAGATTCTGGTTGAAATGGGCTTACAACAAAACTATTTCGTTAAATGAATTTTTACATTGATTTTATTGTTTTTGGTTGTGAATCAAACCATATTAGACAAAAATTCAAAAAAAAAAAATCGGACCCCTAGTACTTACACCCAAAATTTTCGAGTCCTAGTAGATTCTGGTTGAAATGGGCTTACAACAAAACTATTTCGTTAAATGAAATTTACATTGATTTTATTGTTTTTGGTTGTGAATCAAACCATATTAGACAAAAATCCAAAAAAAAAATCGGACCCCAAGTACATACACTCAAAATTTTCGAGTCCTAGTAGATTCTGGTTGAAATGGCCTTACAACAAAACTATTTCGTTAAATGAATTTTTACATTGATTTTATTGTTTTTGGTTGTGAATCAAACAATATTAGACAAAAATCCAAAAAAAAAAATATCGGACCCCAAGTACTTACATTCAAAATTTTCGAGTCCTAGTAGATTCTTGTTAAAATGGGCTTACAACAAAACTATTTCGTTAAATGAATTTTTACATTGATTTTATTGTTTTTGGTTGTGAATCAAACCATATTAGACAAAAATCCAAAAAAAAAATCGGACCCCAAGTACTTACACCCAAAATTTTCGAGTCCTAGTAGATTCTGGTTGAAATGGGCTTACAACAAAACTATTTCGTTAAATGAATTTTTACATTGATTTTATTGTTTTTGGTTGTGAATCAAACCATATTAGACAAAAATCCAAAAAAAAAATCGGACCCCAAGTACTTGAACCCAAAATTTTCGAGTCCTAGTAGATTTTGGTTGAAATGGGCTTACAACAAAACTATTTCGTTAAATGAATTTTAACATTGATTTTATTGTTTTTGGTTGTGAATCAAACCATATTAGACAAAAATCCAAAAAAAAAATCGTACCTTAAGTACTTACAGGCAAAATTTTCGAGTAGTAGGAGATTCTGGTTGAAATGGGCTTACAACAAAACTATTTCGTTAAATGAATTTTTACATTAATTTTATTGCTTTTGGTTGTGAATCAAACCATATTAGACAAAAATCCAAAAAAAAAAATAAAAATCGGACCCCAAGTACTTACACCCAAAATTTTCGAGTCCTAGAAGATTCTGGTTGAAATGGGCTTACAACAAAACTATTTCGTTAAATGAATTTTTACATTGATTTTATTGTTTTTGGTTGTGAATCAAACCATATTAGACAAAAATCCAAAAAAAAAAAATCGGACCCCAAGTACTTACACCCAAAATTTTCGAGTCCTAGTAGATTCTGGTTGAAATGGGCTTACAACAAAACTATTTCGTTAAATGAATTTTTACATTGATTTTATTGTTTTTGGTTGTGAATCAAACCATATTAGACAAAAATCCAAAAAAAAATCGGACCCCAAGTACTTACACCCCAAAATTTTCGAGTCCTAGTAGATTCTGGTTGAAATGGGCTTACAACAAAACTATTTCGTTATTGTTTTTGGTTGTGAATCAAACCATATTAGACAAAAATCCAAAAAAAAAAAAAATCGGACCCCAAGTACTTACACAAAAAAAAATTTTCGAGTCCTAGTAGATTCTGGTTGAAATGGGCTTACAACAAAACTATTTCGTTAAATGAATTTTTACATTGATTTTATTGTTTTTGGTTGTGAATCAAACCACATTAGACAAAAATCCACAAAAAAAAAATCGGACCCCAAGTACTTACACCCAAAATTTTCGAGTCCTAGTAGATTCTGGTTGAAATAGGCTTACAACAAAACTATTTCGTTAAATGAATTTTTACATTGATTTTATTATTTTTGGTTGTGAATCAAACCATATTAGACAAAAATCCAAAAATAAAAATCGTACCTTAAGTACTTACACCCAAAATTTTCGAGTCCTGGTAGATTCTGGTTGAAATGGGCTTACAACAAAACTATTTCGTTAAATGAATTTTTACATTGATTTTATTGTTTTTGGTCGTGAATCAAACCATATTAGACAAAAATCCAAAAAAAAAATCGGATCCCAAGTACTTACACCCAAAATTTTCGAGTCCTAGTAGATTCTGGTTGAAATGGGCTTACAACAAAACTATTTCGTTAAATGAATTTTTACATTGATTTTATTGTTTTTGGTTGTGAATCAAACCATATTAGACAAAAATCCAAAAAAATAAATCGGATCCTAAGTACTTACACCCAAAATTTTCGAGTCCTAGTAGATTCTGGTTGAAATGGGCTTACAACAAAACTATTTCGTTAAATGAATTTTTACATTGATTTTATTGTTTTTGGTTGTGAATCAAACCATATTAGACAAAAATCCAAAAAAAAAATCGGACCCCAAGTACTTTCACCCAAAATTTTCGAGTCCTAGTAGATTCTGGTTGAAATGGGCTTACAACAAAACTATTTCGTTAAATAAATTTTTACATTGATTTTATTGTTTTTGGTTGTGAATCAAACCATATTAGACAAAAATCCAAAAAAAAAAAAAAAATCGGACCCCAAGTACTTACACCCAAAATTTTCGAGTCCCAGTAGATTCTGGTTGAAATGGGCTTACAACAAAACTATTTCGTTAAATGAAATTTACATTGATTTTATTGTTTTTGGTTGTGCATCAAACAATATTAGACAAAAATCCAAAAAAAAAAATATCGGACCCCAAGTACTTACATTCAAAATTTTCGAGTCCTAGTAGATTCTTGTTAAAATGGGCTTACAACAAAACTATTTCGTTAAATTAATTTTTACATTGATTTTATTGTTTTTGGTTGTGAATCAAACCATATTAGACAAAAATCCAAAAAAAAAAATCGGACCCCATGTACTTACACCCAAAATTTTCGAGTCCTAGTAAATTCTGGTTGAAATGGGCTTACAACAAAACTATTTCGTTAATTGAATTTTTACATTGATTTTATTGTTTTTGGTTGTGAATCAAACCATATTAGACAAAAATCCAAAAAAAAAAACGGACCCCAAGTACTTACACCCAAAATTTTCGAAACCAAGTAGATTCTGGTTGAAATGGGCTTACAACAAAACTATTTCGTTAAATGAATTTTTACATTGATTTTATTGTTTTTGGTTGTGAATCAAACCATATTAGACAAAAATCCAAAAAAAAATCGGACCCCAAGTACTTACACCCAAAATTTTCGAGTCCTAGTAGATTCTGGTTGAAATGGGCTTACAGCAAAACTATTTCGTTAAATGATTTTTTACATTGATTTTATTGTTTTTGGTTGTGAATCAAACCATATTAGACAAAAATCCAAAAAAAAATCGGACCCCAAGTACTTACACCCAAAATTTTCGAGTCCTAGTAGATTCTGGTTGAAATGGGCTTACAACAAAACTATTTCGTTAAATGAATTTTTACATTGATTTTATTGTTTTTGGTTGTGAATCAAACCATATTAGACAAAAATCCAAAAAAAAAATCGGACCCCAAGTACTTACACCCAAAATTTTCGAGTCCTAGTAGATTCTGGTTGAAATGGGCTTACAACAAAACTATTTCGTTAAATGAATTTTTACATTGATTTTATTGTTTTTTGTTGTGAATCAAACCATATTAAACAAAAATCCAAAAAACAAAATCGGACCCCAAGTAATAACAACCAAAATTTTCGAGTCCTAGTAGATTCTGGTTGAAATAGGCTTACAACAAAACTATTTCGTTAAATGAATTTTTACATTGATTTTATTGTTTTTGGTTGTGAATCAAACCATATTAGACAAAAATCCAAAAAAAAAAATCGGACCCCAAGTACTTACACCCAAAATGTTCGAGCCCTAGTAGATTCTGGTTGAAATGGGCTTACAACAAAACTATTTCGTTAAATGAATTTTTACATTGATTTTATTGTTTTTGGTTGTGAATCAAACCATATTAGACAAAAATCCACAAAAAAAAAAATCGGACCCCAAGTACTTACACCCAAAATTTTCGAGTCCTAGTAGATTCTGGTTGAAATGGGCTTACAACAAAACTATTTCGTTAAATGAATTTTTGCATTGATTTTATTGTTTTTGGTTGTGAATCAAACCATATTAGACAAAAATCCAAAAAAAAAAATCATACCTCAAGTACTTACACCCAAAATTTTCGAGTCCTAGTAGATTCTGGTTGAAATGGGCTTACAACAAAACTATTTCGTTAAATGAATTTTTACATTGATTTTATTGTTTTTGGTTGTGAATCAAACCGTATTGGACAAAAATCCAAAAAAAAAAAAAAATCGGACCCCAAGTACTTACACCCAAAATTTTCGAGTCCTAGTAGATTCTGGTTGAAATGGGCTTACAACAAAACTATTTCGATAAATGAATTTTTACATTGATTTTATTGTTTTTGGTTGTGAATCAAACCATATTAGACAAAAACCCAAAAAAAAAAAAAAAAATCGGACCCCAAGTACTTACACCCAAAATTTTCGAGTCCTAGTAGATTCTGGTTGAAATGGGCCTACAGCAAAACTATTTCGTTAAATGAATTTTTACATTGATTTTATTGTTTTTGGTTGTGAATCAAACCATATTAGACAAAAATCCAAAAAAAAAAATCGGACCCCAAGTACTTACACCCAAAATTTTCGAGTCCTAGTAGATTCTGGTTGAAATAGGCTTACAACAAAACTATTACGTTAAATGAATTTTTACATTGATTTTATTGTTTTTGGTTGTGAATCAAACCATATTAGACAAAAATCCAAAAAAAAAAATCGGACACCAAGTACTAACACCCAAAATGTTCGAGCCCTAGTAGATTCTGGTTGAAATGGGCTTACAACAAAACTATTTCGTTAAATGAATTTTTACATTGATTTTATTGTTTTTGGTTGTGAATCAAACCATATTAGACAAAAATCAAAAAAAAAAAAATCGGACCCCAAGTACTTACACCCAAAATTTTCGAGTCCTAGTAGATTCTGGTTGAAATGGGCTTACAACGAAACTATTTCGTTAAATGAATTTTTACATTGATTTTATTGTTTTTGGTTGTGAATCAAACCATATTAGACAAAAAACCAAAAAAAAAAATCGTACCCCAAGTACTTACACCCAAAATTTTCGAGTCCTAGTAGATTCTGGTTGAAATGGGCTTACAACAAAACTATTTCGTTAAATGAATTTTTACATTGATTTATTGTTTTTGGTTGTGAATAGAACCGTATTAGACAAAAATCCAAAAAAAAAAAAATCGGACCCCAAGTACTTACACCCAAAATTTTCGAGTCCTAGTAGATTCTGGTTGAAATGGGCTTACAACAAAACTATTTCGTTAAATGAATTTTTACATTGATTTTATTGTTTTTGGTTGTGAATCAAACCATATTAGACAAAAATCCAAAAAAAAAAAAAAAATCGGACCCCAATTACTTACACCCAAAATTTTCGAGTCCTAGTAGATTCTGGTTGAAATGGGCTTACAACAAAACTATTTCGTTAAATGAAATTTACATTGATTTTATTGTTTTTGGTTGTGAATCAAACCATATTAGACAAAAATCAAAAAAAAAAATTCGGACCCCTAGTGTTTACACCCAAAATTTTCGAGTAGTAGTGGATTCTGGTTGAAATGGGCTTACAACAAAACTATTTCGTTAAATGAATTTTTACATTGATTTTATTGTTTTTGGTTGTGAATCAAACCATATTATACAAAAATCCAAAAAAAAAATCGGACCCCAAGTACTTACACCCAAAATTTTCGAGTCCTAGTAGATTCTTGTTAAAATGGGCTTACAACAAAACTATTTCGTTAAATGAATTTTTACATTGATTTTATTGTTTTTGGTTGTGAATCAAACCATATTGATTTGATTGTTTTTATCATATTAGACAAAAATCCAAAAAAAAAATCGTACCTTAAGTACTTACACCCTTAATTTTCTAGTCCTAGTAGATTCTGGTTGAAATGGGCTTACAGCAAAACTATTTCGTTAAATGAATTTTTACATTGATTTTATTGTTTTTGGTTGTGAATCAATCCACATTAGACAAAAATCCATAAAATTAAAAATCGGACCCCAAGTACTTACACCCAAAATTTTCAAGTCCGAGTAGATTCTGGTTGAAATGGGCTTACAACAAAACTATTTCGTTAAATGAATTTTTACATTGATTTTATTGTTTTGGGTTGTGAATCAAACCATATTAGACAAAAATCCAAAAAAAAATCGTACCTTAAGTACTTACACCCAAAATTTTCGAGTCCTGGTAGATTCTGGTTGAAATGGGCTTACAACAAAACTATTTCGTTAAATGAATTTTTACATTGATTTTATTGTTTTTGGTTGAGAACCAAACCATATTAGACAAAAATCCAAAAAAAAAAATCGGACCCCAAGTACTTACACCCAAAATTTTCGAGTCCTAGTAGATTCTGGTTGAAATGGGCTTACAACAAAACTATTTCGTTAAATGAATTTTTACATTGATTTTATTGTTTTTGGTTGTGAATCAAACCATATTACACAAAAATCCAAAAAAAAAATCGGACCCCCAGTACTTACACCCAAAATTTTCGAGTCCTAGTAGATTCTGGTTGAAATGGGCTTACAACAAAACCATTTCGTTAAATGAATTTTTACATTGATTTTATTGTTTTTGGCTGTGAATCAAACCATATTAGACAAAAATCCAAAAAAAAAATCGGACCCCAAGTATTTATACCCAAAATTTTCGAGTCCTAGTAGATTCTGTTTGAATGGGCTTACAACAAAACTATTTCGTTAAATGAATTTTTCATTGATTTTATTGTTTTTGGTTGTGAATCAAACCATATTAGACAAAAATCCAAAAAAAATCGGACCCCAAGTACTTACACCCAAATTTTTCGAGTCCTAGTAGATTCTGGTTGAAATGGGCTTACAACAAAACTATTTCGTTAAATGAATTTTTACATGATTTTATTGTTTTTGGTTGTGAATCAAACCATATTAGACAAAAATCCAAAAAAAAAATCTGACCCCAATTAAACCATATTAGACAAAAATCAAAAAAAAAAATTCGGACCCCTAGTGCTTACACCCAAAATTTTCGAGTAGTAGTGGATTCTGGTTGAAATGGGCTTACAACAAAACTATTTCGTTAAATGAATTTTTACATTGATTTTATTGTTTTTGGTTGTGAATCAAACCATATCAGACAAAAATCCAAAAAAAAAATCGGACCCCAAGTACTCACACCCAAAATTTTCGAGTCCTAGTAGATTCTTGTTGAAATGGGCTTACAACAAAACTATTTCGTTAAATGAATTTTTACATTGATTTTATTGCTTTTGGTTGTGAATCAAACCATATTAGACAAAAATACAAAAAAAAAAATCGGACCCCAAGTACTTACACCCAAAATTTTCGAAACCTAGTAGATTCTGGTTGAAATGGGCTTACAACAAAACTATTTCGTTAAATGAATTTTTACATTGATTTTATTGTTTTTGGTTGTGAATCAAACCATATTAGACAAAAATCAAAAAAAAAAAGAAATCGGACCCCAAATACTTACACCCAAAATTTTCGAGTCCTAGTAGATTCTGGTTGAAATAAGCTTACAACAAAACTATTTCGTTAAATGAGTTTTTACATTGATTTTATTGTTTTTGGTTGTGAATCAAACCATCTTAGACAAAAATCCAAAAAAAAAAAATCGGACCCCTAGTACTTACACCCAAAATTTTCGAGTCCTAGTAGATTCTGGTTGAAATGGGCTTACAACAAAACTATTTCGTTAAATGAATTTTTACATTGATTTTATTGTTTTTGGTTGTGAATCAAACCATATTAGACAAAAATCCAAATAAAAAAAAAAAATCCGACCCCAAGTACTTACACCCAAAATTTTCGAGTCCTAGTAGATTCTGGTTGAAATGGGCTTACAACAAAACTATTTCGTTAAATGAATTTTTACATTGATTTTATTGCTTTTGGTTGTGAATCAAACCATATTAGACTAAAATCCAAAAAAAAAATCGGACCCCAAGTAATAACACCCAAAATTTTCGAGTCCTAGTAGATTCTGGTTGAAATGGGCTTACAACAAAACTATTTCGTTAAATGAATTTTTACATTGATTTTATTGTTTTTGGTTGTGAATCAAAGCATATTAGACAAAAATCCAAAAAAAAAAATCGGACCCCAAGTACTTACACCCAAAATGTTCGAGCCCTAGTAGATTCTGGTTGAAATGGGCTTACAACAAAACTATTTCGTTAAATGAATTTTTACATTGATTTTATTGTTTTTGGTTGTGAATCAAACCATATTAGACAAAAATCCAAAAAAAAAAATCGGACCCCAAGTACTTACACCCAAAATTTTCGAGTCCTAGTCGATTATGGTGGAAATGGGCTTACAACAAAACTATTTCGTTAAATGAATTTTTACATTGATTTTATTGTTTTTGGATGAGAACCAAACCATATTAGACAAAAATCCAAAAAAAAAAATCGGACCCCAAGTAATTACACCCAAAATTTTCGAGTCCTAGAAGATTCTGGTTGAAATGGGCTTACAACAAAACTAATTCGTTAAATGAATTTTTACATTGATTTTATTGTTTTTGGTTGTGAATCAAACCATCTTAGACAAAAATCCAAAAAAAATCGGACCCCAAGTACTTGAACCCAAAATTTTCGAGTCCTAGTAGATTCTGGTTGAAATGGGCTTACAACAAAACTATTTCGTTAAATGAATTTTTACATTGATTTTATTGTTTTTGGTTGTGAATCAAACCATATTAGACAAAAATCCAAAAAAAAAAATCGTACCTTAAGTACTTACACCCAAAATTTTCGAGTCCTAGTAGATTCTGGTTGAAATGGGCTTACAACAAAACTATTTCGTTAAATGAATTTTTACATTGATTTTATTGTTTTTGGTTGTGAATCAAACCATATTAGACAAAAATCCAAAAAAAAAATCGTACCTTAAGTACTTACACCCAAAATTTTCGAGTCCTAGTAGATTCTGGTTGAAATGGGCTTACAACAAAACTATTTCGTTAAATGAATTTTTACATTGATTTTATTGTTTTGGGTTGTGAATCAAACCATATTAGACAAAAATCCAAAAAAAAAAATCGTACTTTAAGTACTTACACCCAAAATTTTCGAGTCCTGGTAGATTCTGGTTAAAATGGGCTTACAACAAATCTATTTCGTTAAATGAATTTTTACATTGATTTTATTGCTTTTGGTTGTGAATCAAACCATATTAGACTAAAATCCAAAAAAAAAATCGGACCCCAAGTTATAACACCCGAAATTTTCGAGTCCTAGTAGATTCTGGTTGAAATGGGCTTACAACAAAACTATTTCGTTAAATGAATTTTTACATTGATTTTATTGTTTTTGGTTGTGAATCAAAGCATATTAGACAAAAATCCAAAAAAAAAAAATCGGACCCCAAGTACTTACACCCAAAATGTTCGAGCCCTAGTAGATTCTGGTTGAAATGGGCTTACAACAAAACTATTTCGTTAAATGAATTTTTACATTGATTTTATTGCTTTTGGTTGTGAATCAAACCATATTAGACTAAAATCCAAAAAAAAAATCGGACCCCAAGTTATAACACCCGAAATTTTCGAGTCCTAGTAGATTCTGGTTGAAATGGGCTTACAACAAAACTATTTCGTTAAATGAATTTTTACATTGATTTTATTGTTTTTGGTTGTGAATCAAAGCATATTAGACAAAAATCCAAAAAAAAAATCGGACCCCAAGTACTTACACCCAAAATGTTCGAGCCCTAGTAGATTCTGGTTGAAATGGGCTTACAACAAAACTATTTCGTTAAATGAATTTTTACATTGATTTTATTGTTTTTGGTTGTGAATCAAACCATATTAGACAAAAATCCAAAAAAAAAAATCGGACCCCAAGTACTTACACCCAAAATTTTCGAGTCCTAGTAGATTCTGGTTGAAATGGGCTTACAACAAAACTATTTCGTTAAATGAATTTTTACATTGATTTTATTGTTTTTGGTTGTGAATCAAACCATATTAGACAAAAATCCAAAAAAAAAAATCGGACCCCAAGTACTTACACCCAAAATTTTCGAGTCCTAGTCGATTATGGTGGAAATGGGCTTACAACAAAACTATTTCGTTAAATGAATTTTTACATTGATTTTATTGTTTTTGGTTGAGAACCAAACCATATTAGACAAAAATCCAAAAAAAAAATCGGACCCCAAGTACTTACACCCAAAATTTTCGAGTCCTAGTAGATTCTGGTTGAAATGGGCTTACAACAAAACTAATTCGTTAAATGAATTTTTACATTGATTTTATTGTTTTTGGTTGTGAATCAAACCATCTTAGACAAAAATCCAAAAAAAATCGGACCCCAAGTACTTGAACCCAAAATTTTCGAGTCCTAGTAGATTCTGGTTGAAATGGGCTTACAACAAAACTATTTCGTTAAATGAATTTTTACATTGATTTTATTGTTTTTGGTTGTGAATCAAACCATATTAGACAAAAATCCAAAAAAAAAATCGTACCTTAAGTACTTACACCCAAAATTTTCGAGTCCTAGTAGATTCTGGTTGAAATGGGCTTACAACAAAACTATTTCGTTAAATGAATTTTTACATTGATTTTATTGTTTTTGGTTGTGAATCAATCCACATTAGACAAAAATCCACAAAAAAATCGTACCTTAAGTACTTACACCCAAAATTTTCGAGTCCTGGTAGATTCTGGTTAAAATGGGCTTACAACAAAACTATTTCGTTAAATGAATTTTTACATTGATTTTATTGTTTTTGGTTGAGAACCAAACCATATTAGACAAAAATCCAAAAAAAAAAATCGGACCCCAAGTACTTACACCCAAAATTTTCGAGTCCTAGTAGATTCTGGTTGAAATGGGCTTACAACAAAACTATTTCGTTAAATGAATTTTTACATTGATTTTATTGTTTTTGCTTGTGAATCAAACCATATTACACAAAAATCCAAAAAAAAAAAAAATCAGACCCCCAGTACTCACACCCAAAATTTTCGAGTCCTAGTAGATTCTGGTTGAAATGGGCTTACAACAAAACTATTTCGTTAAATGAATTTTTACATTGATTTTATTGTTTTTGGTTGAGAACCAAACCATATTAGACAAAAATCCAAAAAAAAATCGGACCCCAAGTACTTACACCCAAAATTTTCGAGTCCTAGTAGATTCTGGTTGAAATGGGCTTACAACAAAACTATTTCGTTAAATGAATTTTTACATCGATTTTATTGTTTTTGGTTGTGAATCAAACCATATTAGACAAAAATCCAAAGAAAAAATCGGACCCCAAGTACTTGAACCCAAAATTTTCGAGTCCTAGTAGATTCTGGTTGAAATGGGCTTACAACAAAACTATTTCGTTAAATGAATTTTTACATTGATTTTATTGTTTTGGGTTGTGAATCAAACCATATTAGACAAAAATCCAAAAAAAAATCGTACCTTAAGTACTTACACCCAAAATTTTCGAGTCGTTTGAAATGGCCTTACAACAAAACTATTTCTTTAAATGAATTTTTACATTGATTTTATTGTTTTTGGTTGTGAATCAAACCATATTAGACAAAAATCCAAAAAAAAAATCGTACCTTAAGTACTTACACCTAAGATTTTCGAGTCCTGGTAGATTCTGGTTGAAATGGGCTTACAACAAAACTTTTTCGTTAAATGATTTTTTACATTGAGTTTATTGTTTTTGGTTGTGAATCAAACCATTTTTTTTTTTTTTTTTTTAACAATTTTCTTTATTTATTGAATCTTTCAAACGTGAAAATAACAATAAGTTTTCAAATCTTAATAACTAAGGTAATTATGTAAACCTGCTGGAGCAGAATTTACTTCTTATCAATAAGTAAATTAATAATTTTATAATTTATGTTATTACAACAGCCATCGTTCTCTTCTTTAATCGCGAAGACGTAGGTATATCTTTTAGGTTTCGCGCCAGCAACTTCGGATGAGATACCAGTTTCCCTGCATAGCGGATCCGCATCTTTTGTAATTCGTCTTTGACAGTTAGGATGCTAAGGTCCTTATGTATATTTTTGTTTTTTACGAACCAGGGTGCTCCTGTAATCATCCTGAGAATTTTCGACTGTGTTCGTTGGACAATATCGATATTCGAATTTGAGGTTGATTGCCATAATTGACATTCATACGACCAAATAGGTTTAATCATTGTGTTATACAGGAGAAGTTTGTATTCCAGGTCAATAGTTGAATATTTCCCCATCAACCAGTGCATCTTATCAATTTTTAATTTGATATGGTCTCGTTTCATTTCAATATGTTTTCGCCAAGTCAACCGTCGCTCTAGATGGACGCCTAAATATTTTGCTCCATTTGATTGAGGGATTTGTATTCCGTTCATTGTGACAGGCGGACAAGTAAGCTTATTTAAAGTGAATGTTACGTGGGTCGATTTCTCTTCATTGACTTTTATCTTCCATTTTTTTAGCCATATTTCGATGTCATAAATATGTTGTTGCAGAATTTCGGACGCCGTTTGTGGATTTTTATGGCTACATACGATTGCCGTATCATCTGCGAACGTAGACGTCAGAAATTGCGAAGACGTTGGTAGATCTGAGGTAAAAATTAAATATATCGTTGGGCCAAGCACACTACCTTGTGGTACTCCAGCCAGAATGTTTTTCTCGTTCGATTTAGAGGTGTTGTATTTGACATAATATCTGCGATTTGACAAATACGACTGCATGAGTTGGTAAATTTCTGGCAATTTAAGATTAATTTTATGAAGCAGACCCTCGTGCCAAACTTTATCGAATGCTTGGGCAACTTCCAAGAATACGGCGGAGCAGTATTTTTTCTCTTCGTATGCTAACCTTATTTCTGTAGCTACTCGGTGCACTTGCTCAATGGTTCCGTGCTCGGCTCTGAAACCAAACTGATGACTAGGGATGATATTTCGTAGTTCCGGTTTAATATTTACGATAATAGTTTTTTCGAATACCTTCGAGACGATTGGTAGTAGGCTAATTGGTCTATATGACGAGACTTTGGTAGGATCCTTGCCAGGCTTTGGGATCATTTTTATAGTTGATAATCTCCAGCATTCAGGGATACATCCTGATCCGTAAATTGAATTAAATATTTGTGCCAGTCGACCAAAGGCACACTCAGGCAGTTGTTTAAGCATTTCACCTGTAATTCGATCATACCCAGGGGCTTTCTTTAATTGAATTTGATGTGCGATAATAAACTTTACCAGTGGTTTCTTTATCTTAAATTTCCTCACAGGCCTGATTGCTATATTTTCTGTTTCAACCACCGATAATCCAAGGTTTGGAGTGAAAACACTTTCAAGGTGATCAGCAAAGGCTTTAGCTTTTTCCTCGTCACTTCTAGCCCATTCACCGTTAGATTGACGAATTGGCGGATTTGGTTGCTGAGGCCGTTTAAGGTATTTAGTGGCCTTCCATAATGAATAGTTTGTGTCCGAATGGGGAGATAATTCTTTAAGATAATTTTGCATATAATCCATCTTATTTTTTTGTAGTAGGCTTTGTAGTTTTCTTTTTGCCTGATTAAAGTTATGTTTAGCATCTGGCGATCGATTAATTTGCCAGATGCGTCTTAAGCGACGTTTCTCTGTTAACATTTTTTCAATTTCAGCGGATGTTATGGTGTGTCTTGTATGTTTGCTCTTTGGTTTAGGCGAGGCCGCAATAGCTGCGTTGACTAGCACATCATTAAAGTTTTCCATGGCATTATTTATATCGTTAGCCGTCTGCAGTGTAGACGTTAGGTCGATATGTGAACTGATGTACATCTTGAATTTCAACCAGTTAGTAAAGGTGTTCGTTAGATAGTTATTCGTGGAACATGGCTTTTGGTCGGCCCAGTAATGTAGTAAGACCGGAGAGTGGTCAGAAGATAATTCTAAAAGTGGTTTAGCTTGGATTATTTCTCGGTTTATTTTACTCGTGACTGCAAAATCAAGGACGTCAGGGATTTTTCGTCGATCAGTAGGCCAATAGGTTGGATGGCCACACGATGCAACATCGTAGTGGTTTTCTTGAATAACATTCATTAATTGACGTCCCCTCGGAGTAGTCAATCTTGAACCCCAGTAGGTATGTTTGGCATTAAAATCGCCGGCGACCATAAAACGTTGACCCAGGGTTGCAAAAAATCTTTTGTAGATATCTGACGAAACGTTATTATTTGGAGGGCAATATATTGAAGTGATGACTAAGCTTTCTTTATCGAGGTCCACACATACAGAGGTTGCTTGAATTTCCTCAGTGCTATATTCATTTAGAACATAATGGCAAATCCGCTTTTTTATAATAATAGCAGTTCCTCCTCGACTTCTGCCCAAGGGATGTTTTGTATCATAAACTTCGTAACCATTAATTCTGAAATTGTGTTTATCCGTTAAATGGGTCTCAGAAACTAACATAAGATCAATTTCGTGTTTAGCTAAGAAATGTTCTAATTCGAGTTTGTGTTGGCTTATACCGTTTGCGTTCCAGTGACATATTTTCAGATAATTTATCGGAGACATTCTAGTTTCTGGATCATAGTAGTTTGATTTTGCAGCATTGCTTGTAGCATATTTTGCATTGTTGTCATTAACTGCATCATCAATTGCATGCAGTTATTCAGGGTAGGTTCAACATTTGAGGTTTCGCCTTGAAGAACGCTTGCGTATGTTGGTTTGCTGGTTGGTGTTCTGGGCGAACGAGAGTCGTTTGGCGTATGCGGAGGTATATAATTCTGCGCATCTGCTGTAGTTTTATAAGGCCTCCTGGGACGTGACAATTGACTAATATTTATGTATACTGGGCATCCTCGGTAATTTGCGGTGTGGTTTCCACCGCAATTGCTGCATTTATTTCAGTTGATGAGTTCTTTGGTTTTGGGCAACTTTTGGTTTGGTGTAACTCCCCACATACGACGCACACTGATATCAGCTTGCAATATGTCCTTGAGTGACCATATTCTTGACAGTTTAGACACTGTATTGGTCCGGACCTTTTCTTTGGTTCTTCAACAGTTATGCGTCTGTGTAAGAGGTTCTTTAGATTCACAACCAAAAACAATAAAATCAATGTAAAAATTCATTTAACGAAATAATTTTGTTGTAAGCCCATTTCAACCAGAATCTCCTACTACTCGAAAATTTTGGGTGTAAGTACTTGGGGTCCGAATTTTTTGTATTTTGGATTTTTGTCTAATATTGTTTGATTCACAACCAAAAACAATAAAATCAATGTAAAAATTCATTTAACGAAATAGTTTTGTTGTAAGCCCATTTCAACCAGAATCTACTAGGAATCGAAAATTTTGGGTGTAAGTTCTTGGGGTCCGAATTTTTTTTATTTTGGATTTTTGTCTAATATTGTTTGATTCACAACCAAAAACAATAAAATTAATGTAAAAATTCATTTAACGAAATAGTTTTGTTGTAAGCCCATTTCAACCAGAATCTACTAGAAATCGGAAATTTTGGGTGTAAGCACAAGGGGTCCGATTTTTTTTTCTTGGATTTTTGTCTAATATGGTTTGATTCACAACCAAAAACAATAAAATCAATGTAAAAATTCATTTAACGAAATAGTTTTGTTGTAAGCCCATTTCAACCAGAATCTACTAGGACTCGAAAATTTTGGGTGTAAGTACTTGGGGTCCGATTTTTTTTTCTTGAATTTTTGTCTAATATGGTTTGATTCACAACCAAAAACAATAAAATCAATGTAAAAATTCATTTAACGAAATAGTTTTGTTGTAAGCCCATTTCAACCAGAATCTCCTACTACTCAAAAATTTTGAGTGTAAGCACTAGTGGTCCGAATTTTTTTTTTGGGATTTTTGTCTAATATGGTTTGATTCACAACCAAAAACAATAAAATCAATGTAAAAATTCATTTAACGAAATAGTTTTGTTGTAAGCCCATTTCAACTAGAATCTACTAGGACTCGGAAATTTTGGGTGTAAGTACTTGAGGTCCGATTTTTTTTTTGGATATTTGTCTAGTATGGTTTGATTCAGAACCAAAAACAATAAAATCAATGTAAAAATTCATTTAACGAAATAGTTTTGTTGTAAGCCCATTTCAACCAGAATCTACTAGGACTCGATAATTTTGGGTGTAAGTACTTGGGGTCCGATTTTTTTTTTTTGGATTGTTGTCTAATATGGTTTGATTCACAACCAAAAACAATAAAATCAATGTAAAAATTCATTTAACGAAATAGTTTTGTTGTAAGCCCATTTCAACCAGAATCTACTAGGACTCGAAAATTTTTTGTGTAAGTACTTGGGGTCCGATTTTTTTTGGATTTTTGTCTAATATGGTTTGATTCACAACCAAAAACAATAAAATCAATGTAAAAATTCATTTAACGAAATAGTTTTGTTGTAAGCCCATTTCAATCAGAATCTCCTTCTACTCGAAAATTTAGGGTGTAAGCACATGGTGTCCGATTTTTTTTCTTGGATTTTTGTCTAATATGGTTTGATTCACAACCAAAAACAATAAAATCAATGTAAAAATTCATTTAACGAAATAGTTTTGTTGTAAGCCCATTTCAACCAGAATCTACTAGGACTCGAAAATTTTGGGTGTAAGTACTTGGGGTCCGATTTTTTTTTTTTGAATTTTTTCTAATATGGTTTGATACACAACCAAAAACAATAAAATCAATGTAAAAATTCATTTAACGAAAAAGTTTTGTTGTAAGCCCATTTCAACCAGAATCTACTAGGACTCGAAAATTTTGGGTGTAAGTACTTGGGGTCCGATTTTTTTTTTTGGATTTTTGTCTAATATGCTTCGATTCACAATTAAAAACAATAAAATCAATGTAAAAATTCATTTAACGAAATAGTTTTGTTGTTAGCCCATTTCAACCAGAATATACTAGGACTAAAAAATTTTGGGTGTAAGTACTTGGGGTCCGATTTTTTTTTCTTGGATTTTGGTCTAATATGGTTTGATTCACAACCAAAAACAATAAAATCAATGTAAAAATTCATTTAACGAAAAAGTTTTGTTGTAAGCCCATTTCAACCAGAATCTACTAGGACTCGAAGATTTTGGGTGTAAGTACTTGGGGTCCGATTTTTTTTTTGAATTTTTGTCTAATATGGTTTTATTCACAACCAAAAACAATAAAATCAATGTAAAAATTCATTTAACGAAATAGTTTTGTTGTAAGCCCATTTCAACCAGGGGTGACATGTTCTACCATTACATTTTCGATACTTTATCGAAGTTTATTTCTCATTTTTCTAAACTAAAACAGACAACTGTTTTATTTATGAATTATTTCTTTTCTATTGCTATCACAACCTACTAGTACAAATGCGAACAAATTGTCTTTCTCTAATTTCGTTCAAGTATCGCAAACAAATTATTTCTTGATAGAAATGGAGTAGAATATCACAATTTTTCAATCTAGCGACCTGGTAAATGATATAAAATGTGAAATAGTGTCACATTTTATTTTAAAGAAGCGAGACATAATCTACGATAAAGTATCGAAAATGTGATGGTAGAACATGTCAGCACAGAATCTACTAGGACTCGAAAATTTTGGGTGTAAGTACTTGGGGTCCGATTTTTTTTTTGGATTTTTGTCTAATATGGTTTGATTCACAACCAAAAACAATAAAATCAATGTAAAAATTCATTTAACGAAATAGTTTTGTTGTAAGCCCATTTCAACCAGAATCTACTAGGACTCGAAAATTTTGGGTGTTAGTACTTGGGGTCCGATTTTTTTTTTTGGATTTTTGTCTAATATGGTTTGATTCACAACCAAAAACAATAAAATCAATGTAAAAATTCATTTAACGAAATAGTTTTGTTGTAAGCCCATTTCAACCAGAATCTACTAGGACTCGAAAATTTTGGGTGTAAGTACTTTGTTACAGGCTGGCTACTGCCAACCTGCAGATTTCACTTAAACACATGCAGAGGCCTCCACGGTGATATTTTGCCGGCTAAGTTCTCAGCGAGAATTGCTAGGGTCGTGGGGTTTGAGGCTTACATGGTTCCTGGCTTACACCGTGATGATTACAGAAATTTAAATAAAAAGAAAAAAGAAAACGCAAATAATAATAATACCGGGTTCCGCCGAAATTCTTCGGCCGGAACCTGAGGAACGAACCGAACAACAAAAATAAATTATAATAATAATAACGGTAGAGGTGCCCCGGTGCGCGCATCCATCCGAAGTCAAACGGGATCAAGCCCTGGTTACGGAATTGGATGCGGGCACCAAGGGACCGCCACCACTATGCCGACACAGGATGGGAAATCCCCCTCATCATACCCAACCGAAAAAAAATTTAATAATTCATTCTTTTTTTATTGAAACCCAACAAGAATCAAGAAACCCACTTCCCACGAAGAAACAAAAGAGAGAGAGCGAGAGAGAGAGAGAGAGAGACGAAAGAGAGAAAGAACAATGCACATCGAGCGCGCGACCGCTATCCGGCGCTCGATTACAAAAAAATGTTCATATAAAAATTTAAAAAAATTAGAATAAAAATTTAAATAAAAAAAATGTACCAAAAAAAATGAAATAAAATAAATCAAAAAAATTGTACCTTAATTATTTAAAAACAATAAACGGTTGCGGCCTTGCGCGGCCGTCATGCCTCAGGGTCGCCGCCCCGGACCGTTGCGGTGCCTTTCACCGTTACCCAAAAAGGTTGCGGCCTTGATGCCGTCGTTGGGCGACTCCCCGCCTTTGCGCTCGAGCGCGTGCCTGGTTGGGCACAATGTTGCGGGGCCTTTCCCCGATACCGAGATAATTGGCCCGCAATCGAATGTAATGAATGTCACACTGACACCTCACTTGTCTCCCACTTTTTAACAGGAATTTATTAATTTCTTTTTATGTGATATCGGTTTTAATCCAATTTTTGTTAATTAACAAATTTAAGTTATGTAACGTATACTTCTTGTGTACCAAATTAATAATTTTATTACACCATATAATTTACTTAAACTAGTTTTATAGCACCCAAATTTAATCATAAAAAATATAACAAACACTTCATATTCAAGTAATACCAAATGAATTACCGACCGCACAAATAAAAAAAAATCTTCGTCCTTCTTTATACTTGGGTTTTTGTTGTTTTTTCTCGCAAAAATATAAACAGCTAAAAATATTCCGTAATGGCGAATTTTTATTAACACCTTTTTTACAATTTTTGTGTATTTATTATTTTATTAATAATTATCATATTTAAGTCACATTTGTTATTTACAATTTATTTTCATTTAAATTATAATTTTATTAAAGTTAAAAATTTTTTAACCACAACAAAGTTTACGATTCTTGTTTTAACAAACAACAAAACTTGAATCGATCAAAAAAACTACACCAAAACTCTAATTTTTATAAAATTCCAAACTAGACTGACTTAATAAAAAAAACTCTCACGCCGAATAACGCGCAAAACATTCCAGAAAAATTGTCTTTCTTCTCTGTTTCCCGTTTACATCAATTCGCATTGATGTAAACGAGAGGCATATAAGAAAAACATTCTTATGGAATGTTTTACTTTACACACACACTCGATGCGCATTGCTCTCTTTCTCCCATCACTTTTCTCATCCGCGCGCCACCACCACGACGTATACAAACATTAAACAACTCCGAAAGAAGCGGAGACACAAATTAAATGGAATAAAATACAATACAGCGCTGGTCACGATTATGTAATCGTAACAAACGCCGCATTGCATCTTACTCCACTTGATCGATACGACTACACTTGTTATGATTATGTAATCGTAACAAACGTGGGAACGTCCCACACCCTGAGATGTCTCATAAGCCGGGCCTAAAACAAGCAATGGGAACGAGATAACAAACGATTTAAACAAACGAGGTAGGCGATATGATTAGGCACGAATGTCTTTAATGTGGTAAGTACCTAAGTTTTTGCCACTCAAATCTTCGATGGTGTATGCTACCTGACCTACTTTACCGGAAATTACCGCGGGATTGAATTTGCTTGCCAATTTGGCGGAAAATTTATTCAACGCATCGCTCAAAGCAAACGATCGTATAAACACGGGTTGTCCAACTCGAAAAGAACGCTTATTACTGCGTAAGTTATAATGTTGAGCCCCCTTTTCGTGTGCTACGCGTAAGTAGTGTGTTATACGGTCTTTTAGAAGATTGACTCGATCTGGCTTAGCCCATGCCTGGACTTCGCTGGGATCATGTTCATCGAGTAACCGTCGCAATGAGTGATCCGAACCATGCATCGACATATGTTGACCGAACACGACATAATGAGGGGAGTATTGTATCGAATCGTGTACGGCATTACGTAAAGCAGCCGCAATTTCTTGTAAATTTTTGTCCCACAAATTATGGTCGTGATCGCTCAAATATGATCGAATGCTGGCAATCAACGTTCTATTAACACGCTCGGACGCGTTGCTTTGCGGAGAATACACCGGCGTGCGAATATGGGTTACGCCGTATTTAGCTAGCAAATCCTTAAATAAATTGGAGGTAAATTGCTTCCCGTTGTCAGAGGTGATTACTTCGGGAACCGAGAACAAAAGAAATATATCATTTTCCAAAAATCGACATAGCAAAGATGCGGAAGCTTCACGCAAAGGTTTTACAACTACAAATTTAGAGTAATGATCCAGAACGATAACAATACAGGTATTTCCGAGTTTCGAACGTGGATACGGACCCAAAAAATCGACATATAGTTTTTGAAACGGGCGAGTTGACGCGACCTGAGCTCCCATGGCTGGTTGTGTAGAGAAATTAACAGCTTTGTTCATTTTACATTTAGTGCAGCTAGCGACGTATTGTTTGACTTGTTTTGCCATCTGAGGCCAGAAAAATTGACGAAATGTGCTGAAGTGGGAGGGACGTGTGCCTGTTCGATAAGCGATTGGGTTAAGCTATTCGGAATAACTAATTTCCAGTTCGAAAGATCGGTATCCGTGTATTTAAAACCAAACGAAGGGGATATTAATAGTTTATCATCCTGGATTCTGTAGTTGTGCGAACAATCTTTTAATGAACGAATTTTCGCGATCTGATCGACGTAATCTGGATCTTGGAACGCAACCGAATTTTGATCAACGTGTAGAATAGGGACTGAAGAAGGTATTAACGCATTCACGGAAGGGTCGATATTTTTACTCGACAAGACTGGATCTTCAAATTGGGCACCAGGATCAGGCGTGCTCTTACTTTCAGAATCATCCGCACAAGGAGCGGATTCATCCGGAAAAGCTCGAGACAACGCATCAGGTACAATGTTAACTGAACCTTTTCGGTATCCAATCTGAAAATCCAGCGCTTGGAGTTTAAGACTCCATCTCGCCAAACGTCCATAGAGGTCTTTTTGACTCATTAGCCAGCGTAAACTGGAATGGTCAGTGTAAATGACGAACGGGTAGCCTTCTACGTAAGGACGGAATTTGCGCACGCTGAGGACGGCAGCGTAGCATTCCAGCTCGGTCACCGAGTAGTTTCGCTGCGCCGCATTGAGCTTATGTGAATAAAACTCAATTGGCCGCTCCACCCCCTCGGTGTCCACCTGAAATAAGACACTACCGACCCCAACGGCACTGGCATCACACTGAATAAAAAAGGGTTTTGTATAATCAGGATGCGTCAAAACTGGGGCAGTTGACAAGGCGGTTTTGAGAGCGTTAAAAGAAGAATCAGCAGCTGCAGACCAACATATTTTAGTGTTTTTACCAGTAAGATCGGTGAGAGAAGAAGCTAAGGAGGCGAAATTTGGTATGAAGCGACGGTACCATCCGCACATTCCCAGAAAACGTCTAATCTGTTTCGTCGTTTTCGGAATAGGGTACTCCAGAATAGCTTTACATTTATCTGGGTTTGTACGGAGGCAACCATCACCCACAATATAACCTAAATAGTCTACTTCTTTCAACACAAACTTACTTTTGGTCAAATTAATTGTTAAACCAGCATCCGACAGATATCCAGCAACCTGTTGAAGCAAATCGAAATGTTCGGTCAGAGTGGAGGATGTGACCAGAAGGTCATCGAGGTACACAAAGACCTTATCGTGTAGCTGGTACGGGATCACGCGGTGCATTAAGCGACAAAGCGTCTGTGGGGCGTTGCATAAGCCAAACGGCATCACCTTGAACTGATACAAGGGCCGTCCAGGAATCGTAAACGCTGTTTTATCGCGGGATGCTGGGTCGAGTGGGATCTGCCAAAAGGCATCCTTCAAATCAATCGCCGAAATGAATCGGGTGTGTCCCAAACGACCCAACAATCCGTTGATTATTGGCAGCGGATACGCATCCTTGACGGTTGCCTTGTTCAGTTCTCTAGCATCCAAGCACAAACGAACTTTGCCATTGGCCTTACGCACCAACGTGACCGGTGAACACCAGGAACTTTGTGACTCCTCGATGACCCCCAAAGACAACATCCTATCCAACTCAGCATACATGAGTTTCTGGATAGCTGGGGATACGGAATAAAAACGTTGTTTGACTGGCTTTGCGGAACCGACATCGATCATATGAGTGATGAGGGATGTGCGGCCCAAACCTAAAATATCGCTGCTCGGGAAACATTCGCGGATTAGATCCAATTTACGACGATCATCAGATGTTAAAATATGAAATTTGGGTGTGTTGGTAGTTTCACCTAATTCGTCCGAATTATTCAACGCGGAGATTTTTGGGGAAATTCCAAAACGATTCCAAAAATCGATACCCAAATAAAGCGGTTGTTCTAATGATGGGACAACGTGAAAATTCATGGTTTGGGTAATTCCATTAAACTCGACGTTAGCTCGTATGTAACCAAATACTCGTTGGACTTGACCACTCGCGGTAGTTATCGTGGATGGAAAATTATGAAACTCTACGAATGGATTCGACAAGATTTTCTCCGCTCCATTCCCGAGAACACTGACACTCGCCCCGCTGTCGAGAAGACCCTTAAAAGGGATCTTATTTATAAAGACCTGGGCGTAAGGCCGAGTGTCACTACCCTCGGAGAACAAAACGGAGGAAATCACGTCGTTTCTCATTGTAGCGCGGTGGTTCCAATATTTCTTGGAACGTTTTAAACGATCTAACTTGGCTAACGACGGAGAATTATAGAAAAACTTTAGAGCGACAGGAAGGGAAGGGGAATTATGTGGGGAGGAAGGATCGGGAAGGGAATCATGATTGGCAGACGAGTTTACCTTCTGGTCGGGTTCGATTGGGAGCGGAGTTCCGCGTCCGTATTGCTCGCTGCGTCCTCCTGGATTGGTTTGAGTGGATTTGTCCATTGTAACATCAGTCTGGGTTGAGGTTGATTTGTTCTCTGTACTCTCAGTCTGAGTGGAGGTGGATTTGATCTCGGTACACTCCGTCTGAGTGGCCGTTGTGGTGACGACATTTTTACCGTAAGGCTGTATATACTCTGATCTCGAGTTGTCTGTTGAGATTTGTCCTCCAGGACGTCTCGCCGCTGCCGATGGAAACCTGCTCCCCTTGCGAATTGCGGATACTGAGTTATCAGGTAGTACATCAGTAAAGGGGTAATTCTCGTACGAGTCATACGCTCCAGCATCATCATACGGACTGCCTGATGACTCATTGATCACGCGTCGTGGATGGATTGCAGGGTCCGCCGTAGCTTTGATCCGCCTGAAAGACTCCTCCCAAGCAGAACAGCTTTTGATCAGCTCGTTGATGGTGCTAAACCGACGATCGGTGAGATGAAACTGTAATTCTGGCTTCATGTTCGTCATTAAAATTTCGATGAGCTCCTCGTCCGAATACGGTGTACGACATTGTAGCGTTAGACTCCACACTTGATCGAAAAAATCTAGGAAACTTTCGTTGGGTCGTTGTTTGCGTGCCTCGACGGTTCGCCGGATTTCGTAATTGGTGCGACGGTCTTTAAAACGCTCGATGATACCGCTTCGTAGATCTGTCCAGGTAGCGTTCGGATTATGTTTGCGGAATGTCCAATACCACTGCAAGGCGATATCTTCCAGGATGGTATGTAGCTCGAATAATAATGTTTGGTCGGACAATCCGCGAGACGAAGCGATGGTGTCTACCTGAAACAGGAACATGTCGATGGAGATGTCCGAAGGAGATCCAGTGTAATTGAGGCCGCTCTCAGACAATAATGGCTGGTCGGTAAAGTTTTGCCCCAACTCATCTTGATCCAGTAAGGTGATATCCATTTTGGATGATGACAGGATAGAAAGGATAAACTCGCTCGATTTAATTTGGCGAAAACAAAAAGTGACATAGTCTTTATTAATTTAATACATAATACAACAAGTTTAATTCAAAATAACTTTACTCGAAACTGAAGGTTTCAGAATAAAGTGAACTTATATAATTATTTCCACACCCACTATAACTAGATAATAAAACGAAGAAAAAAAAAATTAATAATGATAAAGGAATGGTTACCTTATAGTGTTTTGTGGGGCCCGGATTCCCACGATTGCTTAACCCGGCTACGACGAGATACCCTCCAAAGTGGCGCTTTTCGACGAGAACCTAATTTGGAGGGGCTCGTTGAAAATGAAATACAAAAACCAAAAATAAAGATATATATATATATAAAGAAACCGAAACTACCAACACACCCAATAAGGAGGCAAAGTGGCAGAATAATAAATCCAAAAAAAAACGATACAAATAGGAAAAAAAAATGAAGTACTAAATGTACTCGGGGGTTCCAGTACAACCCTTATACGAAATCAAAATCAAACAAAATATCGAAATATCATAAATATTGTATCAAATAATATTACAAAAATACCAAAAAAAAATCCAATAACCACATCAATTATAAATTTATTTATCTCAAAAATACGGATGGTATGATGAGAGTGGAAATCCCACTCCGTGTCGGCTAAATAATAAAAAAAAATAAAAATAATAATAATAATAATAATAATAAAGTTATGTTTCGTTCCTCAAATTTCGGCCAAGAAATTTCGGGGAAGGGAAGAAATGAAGCTATGCTAAACTCCAGACAAATGACATCCGAGCTCCACCACAATCGAACACCACATAGTGGAAATGGGAAAGAGCTCGGAAATCGGATGTCCGAAGAATAGGGGTATGACACCCCCATCTACGCGCAATCAAACAGCCCGTGCTGGTTGCGATCGCAGAGGGGGAATGTCAACCGGGAGACTGGCTTTGGTGTGCGCGTCCAGGCGAAGTCAAACAGAGCAGAACACTGGTTTCGGCGCTGGACACGCACGCCAAAGGGAGTGAAGCTACAAATCATAAAAAAATAATAAAATCAAAAATTCGCGATTAAATTTGGGCGCCACTATTACAGGCTGGCTACTGCCAACCTGCAGATTTCACTTAAACACATGCAGAGGCCTCCACGGTGATATTTTGCCGGTTAAGTTCTCAGCGAGAATTGCTAGGGTCGTGGGGTTTGAGGCTTACATGGTTCCTGGCTTACACCGTGATGATTACAGAAATTTAAATAAAAAGAAAAAAGAAAACGCAAATAATAATAATACCGGGTTCCGCCGAAATTCTTCGGCCGGAACCTGAGGAACGAACCGAACAACAAAAATAAATTATAATAATAATAACGGTAGAGGTGCCCCGGTGCGCGCATCCATCCGAAGTCAAACGGGATCAAGCCCTGGTTACGGAATTGGATGCGGGCACCAAGGGACCGCCACCACTATGCCGACACAGGATGGGAAATCCCCCTCATCATACCCAACCGAAAAAAAATTTAATAATTCATTCTTTTTTTATTGAAACCCAACAAGAATCAAGAAACCCACTTCCCACGAAGAAACAAAAGAGAGAGAGCGAGAGAGAGAGAGAGAGAGACGAAAGAGAGAAAGAACAATGCACATCGAGCGCGCGACCGCTATCCGGCGCTCGATTACAAAAAAATGTTCATATAAAAATTTAAAAAAATTAGAATAAAAATTTAAATAAAAAAAATGTACCAAAAAAAATGAAATAAAATAAATCAAAAAAATTGTACCTTAATTATTTAAAAACAATAAACGGTTGCGGCCTTGCGCGGCCGTCATGCCTCAGGGTCGCCGCCCCGGACCGTTGCGGTGCCTTTCACCGTTACCCAAAAAGGTTGCGGCCTTGATGCCGTCGTTGGGCGACTCCCCGCCTTTGCGCTCGAGCGCGTGCCTGGTTGGGCACAATGTTGCGGGGCCTTTCCCCGATACCGAGATAATTGGCCCGCAATCGAATGTAATGAATGTCACACTGACACCTCACTTGTCTCCCACTTTTTAACAGGAATTTATTAATTTCTTTTTATGTGATATCGGTTTTAATCCAATTTTTGTTAATTAACAAATTTAAGTTATGTAACGTATACTTCTTGTGTACCAAATTAATAATTTTATTACACCATATAATTTACTTAAACTAGTTTTATAGCACCCAAATTTAATCATAAAAAATATAACAAACACTTCATATTCAAGTAATACCAAATGAATTACCGACCGCACAAATAAAAAAAAATCTTCGTCCTTCTTTATACTTGGGTTTTTGTTGTTTTTTCTCGCAAAAATATAAACAGCTAAAAATATTCCGTAATGGCGAATTTTTATTAACACCTTTTTTACAATTTTTGTGTATTTATTATTTTATTAATAATTATCATATTTAAGTCACATTTGTTATTTACAATTTATTTTCATTTAAATTATAATTTTATTAAAGTTAAAAATTTTTTAACCACAACAAAGTTTACGATTCTTGTTTTAACAAACAACAAAACTTGAATCGATCAAAAAAACTACACCAAAACTCTAATTTTTATAAAATTCCAAACTAGACTGACTTAATAAAAAAAACTCTCACGCCGAATAACGCGCAAAACATTCCAGAAAAATTGTCTTTCTTCTCTGTTTCCCGTTTACATCAATTCGCATTGATGTAAACGAGAGGCATATAAGAAAAACATTCTTATGGAATGTTTTACTTTACACACACACTCGATGCGCATTGCTCTCTTTCTCCCATCACTTTTCTCATCCGCGCGCCACCACCACGACGTATACAAACATTAAACAACTCCGAAAGAAGCGGAGACACAAATTAAATGGAATAAAATACAATACAGCGCTGGTCACGATTATGTAATCGTAACAAACGCCGCATTGCATCTTACTCCACTTGATCGATACGACTACACTTGTTATGATTATGTAATCGTAACAACTTGGGGTCCGATTTTTTTTTGGATTTTTGTCTAATATGGTTTGATTCACAACCAAAAACAATAAAATCAATGTAAAAATTCATTTAACGGAATAGTTTTGTTGTAAGCCCATTTCAACCAGAATCTACTAGGACTCGAAAATTTTGGGTGTAAGCACTAGGGGTCCGATTTTTTTTTGGATTTTTGTCTAATATGGTTTGATTCACAACCAAAAACAATAAAATCAATGTAAAAATTCATTTAACGGAATAGTTTTGTTGTAAGCCCATTTCAACCAGAATCTACCAGGACTCGAAAATTTTGGGTGTAAGCACTAGGGGTCCGATTTTTTTTTTTTGGATTTTTGTCTAATATGGTGTGATGCACAACCACAAACAATCAAACCAATGTAAAAATTCATTTAACGAAATAGTTTTGTTGTAAGCCCATTTCAACCAGAATCTACTAGGACTCGAAAATTTTGGGTGTAAGCACTAGGGGTCCGATTTTTTTTTTTTGGATTTTTGTCTAATATGGTGTGATGCACAACCAAAAACAATAAAATCAATGTAAAAATTCATTTAACGAAACAGTTTTGTTGTAAGCCCATTTCAACCAGAATCTACTAGGACTCGAAGATTTTGGGTGTAAGTACTTGGGGTCCGATTTTTTTTTTCTTGGATTTTTGTCTAATATGGTTTAATTCACAACCAAAAACAATAAAATCAATGTAAAATTTCATTTAACGAAATAGTTTTGTTGTAAGCCCCTTTCAACTAGAATCTACTAGGACTCGAAAATTTTGGGTGTAAGTGCTTGGGGTCCGATTTTTTTATTTTTGGATTTTTGTCTAATATGGTTTGATTCACAACCAAAAACAATAAAATCAATGTTAAAATTCATTTAACGAAATAGTTTTGTTGTAAGCCCATTTCAACCAGAATCTACTAGGACTCGAAAATTTTGGGTGTTAGTACTTGGGGTCCGATTTTTTTTTTTGGATTTTTATCTAATATGGTTTGATTCACAACCAAAAACAATAAAATCAATGTAAAAATTCATTTAACGAAATAGTTTTGTTGTAAGCCCATTTCAACTAGAATCTACTAGGACTCGAAAATTTTGGGTGTAAGTAATTGGGGTCCGATTTTTTTTTGGATTTTTGTCTAATATGGTTTGATTCACAACCAAAAACAATAAAATCAATGTAAAAATTCATTTAACGGAATAGTTTTGTTGTAAGCCCATTTCAACCAGAATCTACTAGGACTCGAAAATTTTGGGTGTAAGCACTAGGGGTCCGATTTTTTTTTTTTTGGATTTTTGTCTAATATGGTGTGATGCACAACCAAAAACAATCAAACCAATGTAAAAATTCATTTAACGAAATAGTTTTGTTGTAAGCCCATTTCAACCAGAATCTACTAGGACTCGAAAATTTTGGGTGTTAGTACTTGGGGTCCGATTTTTTTTTTTGGATTTTTGTCTAATATGGTTTGATTCACAACCAAAAACAATAAAATCAATGTAAAAATTAATTTAACGAAATAGTTTTGTTGTAAGCCCATTTCAACCAGAATCTACTAGGACTCGAAGATTTTGGGTGTAAGTACTTGGGGTCCGATTTTTTTTTTCTTGGATTTTTGTCTAATATGGTTTAATTTACAACCAAAAACAATAAAATCAATGTAAAAATTCATTTAACGAAATAGTTTTGTTGTAAGCCCATTTCAACTAGAATCTACTAGGATTCGAAAATTTTGGGTGTAAGTACTTGGGGTCCGATTTTTTTTTTGGATTTTTGTCTAAAATGGTTTGATTCACAACCAAAAACAATAAACTCAATTTAAAAATTCATTTAACGAAATAGTTTTGTTGTAAGCCCATTTCAACCAGAATCTACTAGGACTCGAAAATTTTGGGTGTAAGTACTTGGGGTCCGATTTTTTTTTTTTGGATTTTTGTCTAATATGGTTTGATTCACAACCAAAAACAATAAAATCAATGTAAAAATTCATTTAACGAAATAGTTTTGTTGTAAGCCCATTTCAACCAGAATCTACTAGGACTCGAAAATTTTGGGTGTAAGTATTTGGGGTCTGATTTTATTTTTGGATTTTTGTCTAATATGGTTTGATTCACAACCAAAAACAATAAAATCAATGTAAAAATTCATTTAACGAAATAGTTTTGTTGTAAGCCCATTTCAACCAGAATCTACTAGGACTCGAAAATTTTGGGTGTAAGTACTTGGGGTCAGATTTTTTTTTTTGGATTTTTGTCTAATATGGTTTGATTCACAACCAAAAACAATAAAATCAATGTAAAAATTCATTTAACGAAATAGTTTTGTTGTAAGCCCATTTCAACCAGAATCTACTAGGACTCGAAAATTTTGGGTGTAAGTACTTGGGGTCCGATTTTTTTTTTTGATTTTTGTCTAATATGGTTTGATTCTCAACCAAAAACAATAAAATCAATGTAAAAATTCATTTAACGAAATAGTTTTGTTGTAAGCCCATTTCAACCAGAATCTACTAGGACTCGAAAATTTTGGATGTAAGTACTTGGGGTCCGATTTTTTTTTTTTTGGATTTTTGTCTAATATGGTTTGATTCACAACCAAAAACAATAAAATCAATGTAAAAATTCATTTAACGAAATAGTTTTGTTGTAAGCCCATTTCAACCAGAATCTACTAGGACTCGAAAATTTTGGGTGTAAGTACTTGGGGTCCGATTTTTTTTTTGGATTTTTGTCTAATATGGTTTGATTCACAACCAAAAACAATAAAATCAATGTAAAAATTCATTTAACGAAATAGTTTTGTTGTAAGCCCATTTCAACCAGAATCTACTAGGACTCGAAATTTTTTTTGTGTAAGTACTTGGGGTCCGATTTTTTTTTGCTTGGATTTTTGTCTAATATTGTTTGATTCACAACCAAAAACAATAAAATCAATGTAAAAATTCATTTAACGAAATAGGTTTGTTGTAAGCCCATTTCAACCAGAATCTACTAGGACTCGAAAATTTTGGGTGTAAGTACTTGGGGTCCGATTTTTTTTTTTGGATTTTTGTCTAATATGGTTTGATTCACAACCAAAAACAATAAAATCAATGTAAAAATTCATTTAACGAAATAGTTTTGTTGTAAGCCCATTTCAACCAGAATCTACTAGGACTCGAAAATTTTGGGTTTAAGTACTTAGGGTCCGATTTTTTTTTTTTTGATTTTTGTCTTATATGGTTTGATTCACAACCAAAAACAATAAAATCAATGTAAAAATTCATTTAACGAAATAGTTTTGTTGTAAGCCCATTTCAACCAGAATCTACTAGGACTCGAAAATTTTGGGTGTAAGTATTTGGGGTCTGATTTTTTTTTTGGATTTTTGTCTAATATGGTTTGTTTCACAACCAAAAACAATAAAATCAATGTAAAAATTCATTTAACGAAATAGTTTTGTTGTAAGCCCATTTCAACCAGAATCTACTAGGAATCGAAAATTTTGGGTGTAAGTACTTGGGGTCTGATTTTTTTTTTGATTTTTGTCTAATATGGTTTGATTTACAACCAAAAACAATAAAATCAATGTAAAAATTCATTTAACGAAATAGTTTTGTTGTAAGCCCATTTCAACCAGAATCTACTAGGACTCGAAAATTTTGGGTGTAAGTACTTGGGGTCCGATTTTTTTTTTTTTTTTTTGGATTTTTGTCTAATATGGTTTGATTCACAACCAAAAACAATAAAATCAATGTAAAAATTCATTTAACGAAATAGTTTTGTTGTAAGCCCATTTCAACCAGAATCTACTAGGACTCGAAAATTTTCGGTGTAAGTACTTGGGGTCCGATTTTTTGTTTTTGAATTTTTGTCTAATATGCTTTGATTCACAACCAAAAACAATAAAATCAATGTAAAAATTCATTTAACGAAATAGTTTTATTGTAAGCCCATTTCAACCAGAATCTACTAGGACTCGAAAATTTTGGGTGTAAGTACTTGGGGTCCGATTTTTTTTTTTTGGATTTTTGTCTAATATGGTTTGATTCACAACCAAAAACAATAAAATCAATGTAAAAATTCATTTAACGAAATAGTTTTGTTGTAAGCCCATTTCAATCAGAATCTCCTACTACTCGAAAATTTTGGGTGTAAGCACTAGGGGTCTGAATTATTTTTTTTGGATTTTTGTCTAATATGGTTTGATTCACAACCAAAAGCAATAAATTCAATGTAAAAATTCATTTAACGAAATAGTTTTGTTGTAAGCCCATTTCAACCAGAATCTACTAGGACTCGAAAATTTTGGGTTTAAGTACTTGGGGTCCGATTTTTTTTTTGGATTTTTGTCTAATATGGTTTGATTCACAACAAAAACAATAAAATCAATGTAAAAATTCATTTAACGAAATTGTTTTGTTGTAAGCAAATTTCAACCAGAATCTTCTAGGACTCGAAAATTTTGGGTGTAAGCACTAGGGGTACGATTTTTTTTTTTTTGGATTTTTGTCTAATATGGTTTGATTCACAACCAAAAACAATAAAATCAATGTAAAAATTCATTTAACGAAATAGTTTTGTTGTAAGCCCATTTCAACCATAATCTACTAGGACTCGAAAATTTTGGGTGTAAGTACTTGGGGTCCGATTCTTTTTTTTTGGATTTTTGTCTAATATGGTTTGATTCACAACCAAAAACAATAAAATCAATGTAAAAATTCATTTAACGAAATAGTTTTGTTGTAAGCCCATTTCAACCAGAATCTCAGACTACTCGAAAATTTTGGGTGTAAGCACTAGGGGTCCGAATTTTTTTTTTGGATTTTTGTCTAATATGGTTTGATTCACAACCAAAAACAATAAAATCAATGTAAAAATTCATTTAACGAAATAGTTTTGTTTTAAGCCCATTTCAACCAGAATCTACTAGGAATCGAAAATTTTTTGTGTAAGTACTTGGGGTCCGATTTTTTTTTGCTTGGATTTTTGTCTAATATTGTTTGATTCACAACCAAAAACAATAAAATCAATGTAAAAATTCATTTAACGAAATAGTTTTGTTGTAAGCCCATTTCAACCAGAATCTACTAGGACTCGAAAATTTTGGGTTTAAGTAGTTAGGGTCCGATTTTTTTTTTTTGATTTTTGTCTAATATGGTTTGATTCACAACCAAAAACAATAAAATCAATGTAAAAATTCATTTAACGAAATAGTTTTGTTGTAAGCCCATTTCAACCAGAATCTACTAGGACTCGAAAATTTTGGGTGTAAGTACTTAGGGTCCGATTTTTTTTTTTGGGTTTTTGTCTAATATGGTTTGATTCACAACCAAAAACAATAAAATCAATGTAAAAATTCATTTAATGAAATAGTTTTGTTGTAAGCCCATTTCAATCAGAATCTCCTACTACTCGAACATTTTGGGCCCATTTCAACCAGAATCTCAGACTACTCGAAAATTTTGGGTGTAAGCACTAGGGGTCCGAATTTTTTTTTTGGATTTTTGTCTAATATGGTTTGATTCACAACCAAAAACAATAAATTCAATGTAAAAATTCATTTAACGAAATAGTTTTGTTGTAAACCCATTTCAACCAGAATCTACTAGGACTCGAAATTTTGGGTCTAAGTTCTTGGGGTCCGATTTTTTTTTTTTTGTATTTTTGTCTAATATGGTTTGATTCACAACCAAAACCAATAAAACCAATGTAAAAATTCATTTAACGAAATAGTTTTGTTGTAAGCCCATTTCAACCAGAATCTACTAGGACTCGAAAATTTTGGGTTTAAGTACTTGGGGTCCGATTTTTTTTTTGGACTTTTGTCTAATATGGTTTGATTCACAACCAAAAACAATAAAATCAATGTAAAAATTCATTTAAAGAAATAGTTTTGTTGTAAGCAAATTTCAACCAGAATCTACTAGGACTCGAAAATTTTGGGTGTAAGCACTAGGGGTCCGATTTTTTTTTTTTGGATTTTTGTCTAATATGGTTTGATTCACAACCAAAAACAATAAAATCTATGTAAAAATTCATTTAAAGAAATAGATTTGTTGTAAGCCCATTTCAACTAGAATCTACAAGGACTCGAAAATTTTGGGTGTAAGTACTTGGGATTTTGTTGTAAGCCCATTTCAACCAGAATCTACTAGGACTCGAAAATTTTGGGTGTAAGTACTTGGGGTCCGATTCTTTTTTTTTGGATTTTTGTCTAATATGGTTTGATTCACAACCAAAAACAATAAAATCAATGTAAAAATTCATTTAACGAAATAGTTTTGTTGTAAGCCCATTTCAACCAGAATCTCAGACTACTCGAAAATTTTGGGTGTAAGCACTAGGGGTCCGAATTTTTTTTTTTTGATTTTTGTCTAATATGGTTTGATTCACAACCAAAAACAATAAAATCAATGTAAAAATTCATTTAACGAAACAGTTTTGTTGTAAGCCCATTTCAACCAGAATCTACTAGGAATCGAAAATTTGTTGTGTAAGTACTTTTGGTCCGATTTTTTTTGCTTGGATTTTTGTCTAATATTGTTTGATTCACAACCAAAAACAATAAAATCAATGTAAAAATTCATTTAACGAAATAGTTTTGTTGTAAGCCCATTTCAACCAGAATCTACTAGGACTCGAAAATTTTGGGTTTAAGTACTTAGGGTCCGATTTTTTTTTTTGACTTTTGTCTAATATGGTTTGATTCACAACCAAAAACAATAAAATCAATGTAAAAATTCATTTAACGAAATAGTTTTGTTGTAAGCCCATTTCAACCAGAATCTACTAGGACTCGAAAATTTTGGGTGTAAGTACTTAGGGTCCGATTTTTTTTTTTTGGGTTTTTGTCTAATATGGTTTGATTCACATCCAAAAACAATAAAATCAATGTAAAAATTCATTTAACGAAATAGTTTTGTTGTAAGCCCATTTCAATCAGAATCTCCTACTACTCGAACATTTTGGGTGTAAGCACTAGGGGTCCGAATTTTTTTTTTTGGTTTTTTGTCTAATATGGTTTGATTCACAACCAAAAACAATAAATTCAATGTAAAAATTCATTTAACGAAATAGTTTTGTTGTAAACCCATTTCAACCAGAATCTACTAGGACTCGAAATTTTGGGTCTAAGTTCTTGGGGTCCGATTTTTTTTTTTTTTGGATTTTTGTCTAATATGGTTTGATTCACAACCAAAACCAATAAAACCAATGTAAAAATTCATTTAACGAAATAGTTTTGTTGTAAGCCCATTTCAACCAGAATCTACTAGGACTCGAAAATTTTGGGTTTAAGTACTTGGGGTCCGATTTTTTTTTTGGACTTTTGTCTAATATGGTTTGATTCACAACCAAAAACAATAAAATCAATGTAAAAATTCATTTAAAGAAATAGTTTTGTTGTAAGCAAATTTCAACCAGAATCTACTAGGACTCGAAAATTTTGGGTGTAAGCACTAGGGGTCCGATTTTTTTTTTTTGGATTTTTGTCTAATATGGTTTGATTCACAACCAAAAACAATAAAATCTATGTAAAAATTCATTTAAAGAAATAGATTTGTTGTAAGCCCATTTCAACTAGAATCTACAAGGACTCGAAAATTTTGGGTGTAAGTACTTGGGATTTTGTTGTAAGCCCATTTCAACCAGAATCTACTAGGACTCGAAAATTTTGGGTGTAAGTACTTGGGGTCCGATTCTTTTTTTTTGGATTTTTGTCTAATATGGTTTGATTCACAACCAAAAACAATAAAATCAATGTAAAAATTCATTTAACGAAATAGTTTTGTTGTAAGCCCATTTCAACCAGAATCTCAGACTACTCGAAAATTTTGGGTGTAAGCACTAGGGGTCCGAATTTTTTTTTTTGGATTTTTGTCTAATATGGTTTGATTCACAACCAAAAACAATAAAATCAATGTAAAAATTCATTTAACGAAACAGTTTTGTTGTAAGCCCATTTCAACCAGAATCTACTAGGAATCGAAAATTTGTTGTGTAAGTACTTTTGGTCCGATTTTTTTTGCTTGGATTTTTGTCTAATATTGTTTGATTCACAACCAAAAACAATAAAATCAATGTAAAAATTCATTTAACGAAATAGTTTTGTTGTAAGCCCATTTCAACCAGAATCTACTAGGACTCGAAAATTTTGGGTTTAAGTACTTAGGGTCCGATTTTTTTTTTTGACTTTTGTCTAATATGGTTTGATTCACAACCAAAAACAATAAAATCAATGTAAAAATTCATTTAACGAAATAGTTTTGTTGTAAGCCCATTTCAACCAGAATCTACTAGGACTCGAAAATTTTGGGTGTAAGTACTTAGGGTCCGATTTTTTTTTTTTGGGTTTTTGTCTAATATGGTTTGATTCACATCCAAAAACAATAAAATCAATGTAAAAATTCATTTAACGAAATAGTTTTGTTGTAAGCCCATTTCAATCAGAATCTCCTACTACTCGAACATTTTGGGTGTAAGCACTAGGGGTCCGAATTTTTTTTTTGGTTTTTTGTCTAATATGGTTTGATTCACAACCAAAAACAATAAATTCAATGTAAAAATTCATTTAACGAAATAGTTTTGTTGTAAACCCATTTCAACCAGAATCTACTAGGACTCGAAATTTTGGGTCTAAGTTCTTGGGGTCCGATTTTTTTTTTTTTGGATTTTTGTCTAATATGGTTTGATTCACAACCAAAACCAATAAAACCAATGTAAAAATTCATTTAACGAAATAGTTTTGTTGTAAGCCCATTTCAACCAGAATCTACTAGGACTCGAAAATTTTGGGTTTAAGTACTTGGGGTCCGATTTTTTTTTTGGACTTTTGTCTAATATGGTTTGATTCACAACCAAAAACAATAAAATCAATGTAAAAATTCATTTAAAGAAATAGTTTTGTTGTAAGCAAATTTCAACCAGAATCTACTAGGACTCGAAAATTTTTGGGTGTAAGCACTAGGGGTCCGATTTTTTTTTTTTGGATTTTTGTCTAATATGGTTTGATTCACAACCAAAAACAATAAAATCTATGTAAAAATTTATTTAACGAAATAGATTTGTTGTAAGCCCATTTCAACTAGAATCTACAAGGACTCGAAAATTTTGGGTGTAAGTACTTGGGATTTTGTTGTAAGCCCATTTCAACCAGAATCTACTAGGACTCGAAAATTTTGGGTGTAAGTACTTGGGGTCCGATTTTTTTTTTTTTTGGATTTTTGTCTAATATGGTTTGATATTTACAACCAAAAACAATAAAATCAATGTAAAAATTCATTTAACGAAATAGTTTTGTTGTAAGCCCATTACAACCAGAATCTACTAGGACTCGAAAATTTTGGGTGTAAGTACTTGGGGTCCGATTTTTTTTTGGATTTTTGTCTAATATGGTTTGATTCCAAACCAAAAACAATAAAATCAATGTAAAAATTTATTTAACGAAATAGTTTTGTTGTAAGCCCATTTCAACCAGAATCTACTAAGACTCGAAAATTTTGGTTGTAAGTACTTGGGGTCCAATTTTGTTTTTTTTGGATTTTTGTCTAATATGGTTTGATTCACAACCAAAAACAATAAAATCAATGTAAAAATTCATTTAACGAAATAGTTTTGTTGTAAGCCCATTTCAACCAGAATCTCCTACTACTCGAAAATTTTGGGTGTAAGCACAAGCGGTCCGATTTTTTTTTTGTGGATTTTTGTCTAATATGGTTTGATTTACAACCAAAAACAATAAAATCAATGTAAAAATTCATTTAACGAAATAGTTTTGTTGTAAGCTTATTTCAACCAGAATCTACTAGGACTCGAAAATTTTGGGTGTAAGCACTAGGGGTCCGAATTTTTTTTTTATTTTTCAATTTTTGTCTAATATGGTTTGATTCACAACCAAAAACAATAAAATCAATGTAAAAATTCATTTAATGAAATAGTTTTGTTGTAAGCCCATTTCAACCAGAATCTACTAGGACTCGAAAATTTTGGGTGTAAGCACTAGGGGTCCGATTTTTTTTTTGGATTTTTGTCTAATATGGTTTGATTCACAACCAAAAACAATAAAATCAATGTAAAAATTCATTTAACGAAATAGTTTTGTTGTAAACCCATTTCAACCAGAATCTACTAGGACTCGAAATTTTGGGTGTAAGTACTTGGGGTCCGATTTTTTTTTTTTTGATTTTTGTCTAATATGGTTTGATTCTCAACCAAAAACAATAAAATCAATGTAAAAATTCATTTAACGATATAGTTTTGTTGTAAGCCTATTTCAACCAGAATCTACTAGGACTCGAAAATTTTGGGTGTAAGTACTTGGGGTCCGATTTTTGGTTTTTTGAATTTTTGTCTAATATGGTTTGATTCACAACCAAAAACAATAAAATCAATGTAAAAATTCATTTAACGAAATAGTTTTGTTGTAAGCCCATTTCAACCAGAATCTACTAGGACTCGAAAATTTTGGGTGTAAGTACTTGGGGTCCGATTTTTTTTTTTTGAATTTTTGTGTAATATGGTTTGATTCACAACCAAAAACCATAAAATCAATTTAAAAATTCATTTAACGAAATAGTTTTGTTGTAAGCCCATTTCAACCAGAATCTACTAGGACTCGAAATTTTTTTTGTGTAAGTACTTGGGGTCCGATTTTTTTTTTGGATTTTTGTCTAATATGGTTTGATTCACAACCAAAAACAATAAAATCAATGTAAAAATTCATTTAACGAAATAGTTTTGTTGTAAGCCCATTTCAACCAGAATCTACTAGGACTCGAAAATTTTGGGTGTAAGTACTTAGGGTCCGATTTTTTTTTTTTTTTATTTTTGTCTAATATGGTTTGATTCACAACCAAAAACAATAAAATCAATGTAAAAATTCATTTAACGAAATAGTTTTGTTGTAAGCCCATTTCAACCAGAATCTACTAGGACTCGAAAATTTTGGGTGTAAGTATTTGGGGTCTGATTTTTTTTTTGGATTTTTGTCTAATATGGTTTGTTTCACAACCAAAAACAATAAAATCAATGTAAAAATTCATTTAACGAAATAGTTTTGTTGTAAGCCCATTTCAACCAGAATCTACTAGGAATCGAAAATTTTGGGTGTAAGTACTTGGGGTCTGATTTTTTTTTTTGATTTTTGTCTAATATGGTTTGATTCACAACCAAAAACAATAAAATCAATGTAAAAATTCATTTAACGAAATGGTTTTGTTGTAAGCCCATTTCAACCAGAATCTACTAGGACTCGAAAATTTTGGGTGTAAGTACTTGGGGTCCGATTTTTTTTTTTTTTTGGATTTTTGTCTAATATGGTTTGATTCACAACCAAAAACAATAAAATCAATGTAAAAATTCATTTAACGAAATAGTTTTGTTGTAAGCCCATTTCAATCAGAATCTACTAGGACTCGAAAATTTTGGGTGTAAGTACTTGGGGTCCGATTTTTTGTTTTTTGGATTTTTGTCTAATATGCTTTGATTCACAACCAAAAACAATAAAATCAATGTAAAAATTCATTTAACGAAATAGTTTTATTGTAAGCCCATTTCAACCAGAATCTACTAGGACTCGAAAATTTTGGGTGTAAGTACTTGGGGTCCGATTTTTTTTTTTGGATTTTTGTCTAATATGGTTTGATTCACAACCAAAAACAATAAAATCAATGTAAAAATTCATTTAACGAAATAGTTTTGTTGTAAGCCCATTTCAATCAGAATCTCCTACTACTCGAAAATTTTGGGTGTAAGCACTAGGTGTCTGAATTATTTTTTTTGGATTTTTGTCTAATATGGTTTGATTCACAACCAAAAACAATAAAATCAATGTAAAAATTCATTTAACGAAATAGTTTTGTTGTAAGCCCATTTCAACCAGAATCTACTAGGACTCGAAAATTTTGGGTTTAAGTACTTGGGGTCCGATTTTTTTTTTGGATTTTTGTCTAATATGGTTTGATTCACAACCAAAAACAATAAAATCAATGTAAAAATTCATTTAACGAAATTGTTTTGTTGTAGGCAAATTTCAACCAGAATCTACTAGGACTCGAAAATTTTGGGTGTAAGCACTAGGGGTACGATTTTTTTTTTTTTGGTTTTTTGTCTAATATGGTTTGATTCACAACCAAAAACAATAAAATCAATGTAAAAATTCATTTAACGAAATAGTTTTGTTGTAAGCCCATTTCAACCATAATCTACTAGGACTCGAAAATTATGGGTGTAAGTACTTGAGATTTTGTTGTAAGCCCATTTCAACCAGAATCTACTAGGACTCGAAAATTTTGGGTGTAAGTACTTGGGGTCCGATTCTTTTTTTTTTGGATTTTTGTCTAATATGGTTTGATTCACAACCAAAAACAATAAAATCAATGTAAAAATTCATTTAACGAAATAGTTTTGTTGTAAGCCCATTTCAGCCAGAATCTCAGACTACTCGAAAGTTTTGGGTGTAAGCACTAGGGGTCCGAATTTTTTTTTTGGATTTTTGTCTAATATGGTTTGATTCACAACCAAAAACAATAAAATCAATGTAAAAATTCATTTAACGAAATAGTTTTGTTGTAAGCCCATTTCAACCAAAATCTACTAGGACTCGAAAATTTTAGGTTTAAGTACTTAGGGTCCGATTTTTTTTTTTTTTTGATTTTTGTCTAATATGGTTTGATTCACAACCAAAAACAATAAAATCAATGTAAAAATTCATTTAACGAAATAGTTTTGTTGTAAGCCCATTTCAACCAGAATCTACTAGGACTCGAAAATTTTGGGTGTAAGTACTTAGGGTCCGATTTTTTTTTTTTGGGTTTTTGTCTAATATGGTTTGATTCACAACCAAAAACAATAAAATCAATGTAAAAATTCATTTAACGAAATAGTTTTGTTGTAAGCCCATTTCAACCAGAATCTACTAGGACTCGAAATTTTGGGTCTAAGTTCTTGGGGTCCGATTTTTTTTTTTTGGATTTTTGTCTAATATGGTTTGATTCACAACCAAAACCAATAAAATCAATGTAAAAATTCATTTAACGAAATAGTTTTGTTGTAAGCCCATTTCAACCAGAATCTACTAGGACTCGAAAATTTTGGGTTTAAGTACTTGGGGTCCGATTTTTTTTTTGGATTTTTGTCTAATATGGTTTGATTCACAACCAAAAACAATAAAATCAATGTAAAAATTCATTTAAAGAAATAGTTTTGTTGTAAGCAAATTTCAACCAGAATCTACTAGGACTCGAAAATTTTGGGTGTAAGCACTAGGGGTCCGATTTTTTTTTTTTTGATTTTTGTCTAATATGGTTTGATTCACAACCAAAAACAATAAAATCTATGTAAAAATGCATTTAACGAAATAGAATTATTGTAAGCCCATTTCAACTAGAATCTACAAGGACTCGAAAATTTTGGGTGTAAGTACTTGGGATTTTGTTGTAAGCCCATTTCAACCAGAATCTACTAGGACTCGAAAATTTTGGGTGCAAGTACTTGGGGTCCGATTCTTTTTTTTTTGGATTTTTGTCTAATATGGTTTGATTCACAACCAAAAACAATAAAATCAATGTAAAAATTCATTTAACGAAATAGTTTTGTTGTAAGCCCATTTCAACCAGAATCTCATACTACTCGAAAATTTTGGGTGTAAGCACTAGGGGTCCGAATTTTTTTTTTTTGGATTTTTGTCTAATATGGTTTGATTCATAACCAAAAACAATAAAATCAATGTAAAAATTCATTTAACGAAATAGTTTTGTTGTAAGCCCATTTCAACCAGAATCTACTAGGACTCGAAAATTTTGGGTGTAAGTACTTGGGGTCCGATTTTTTTTTTTGGAGTTTTGTCTAATATGCTTTGATTCACAACCAAAAACAATAAAATCAATGTACAAATTCATTTAACGAAATAGTTTTGTTGTAAGCCCATTTTAACCAGAATCTACTAGGATTCGAAAATTTTGGGTGTAAGTACTTGGGGTCCGATTTTTTTTTTTTTTGGATTTTTGTCTACTATGGTTTGATTTACAACCAAAAACAATAAAATCAATGTAAAAATTCATTTAACAAAATAGTTTTGTTGTAAGCCCATTACAACCAGAATCTACTAGGACTCGAAAATTTTGGGTGTAAGTACTTGGGGTCCGATTCTTTTTTTTTTGGATTTTTGTCTAATATGGTTTGATTCACAACCAAAAACAATAAAATCAATGTAAAAATTCATTTAACGAAATAGTTTTGTTGTAAGCCCATTTCAACCAGAATCTCATACTACTCGAAAATTTTGGGTGTAAGCACTAGGGGTCCGAATTTTTTTTTTTGGATTTTTGTCTAATATGGTTTGATTCACAACCAAAAACAATAAAATCAATGTAAAAATTCATTTAACGAAATAGTTTTGTTGTAAGCCCATTTCAACCAGAATCTACTAGGACTCGAAAATTTTGGGTGTAAGTACTTGGGGTCCGATTTTTTTTTTTTTTTTGGAGTTTTATCTAATATGGTTTGATTCACAACCAAAAACAATAAAATCAATGTTAAAATTCATTTAACGAAATAGTTTTGATGTAAGCCCATTTCAACCAGAATCTACTAGGATTCGAAAATTTTGGGTGTAAGTACTTGGGGTCCGATTTTTTTTTTTTGGATTTTTGTATAATATGGTTTGATTTACAACCAAAAACAATAAAATCAATGTAAAAATTCATTTAACGAAATAGTTTTGTTGTAAGCCCATTACAACCAGAATCTACTAGGACTCGAAAATTTTGGGTGTAAGTACTTGGGGTCCGATTTTTTTTTTGGATTTTTGTCTAATATGGTTTGATTCCAAACCAAAAACAATAAAATCAATGTAAAAATTCATTTAACGAAATAGTTTTGTTGTAAGCCCATTTCAACCAGAATCTACTAAGACTCGAAAATTTGGGTTGTAAGTACTTGGGGTCCGATTTTGTTTTTTTTGGATTTTTGTCTAATATGGTTTGATTCACAACCAAAAACAATAAAATCAATGTAAAAATTCATTTAACGAAATAGTTTTGTTGTAAGCCCATTTCAACCAGAATCTCCTACTACTCGAAAATTTTGGGTGTAAGCACAAGCGGTCCGATTTTTTTTTTTTTGTGGATTTTTCTCTAATATGGTTTGATTTACAACCAAAAACAATAAAATCAATGTAAAAATTCATTTAACGAAATAGTTTTGTTGTAAGCTTATTTCAACCAGAATCTACTAGGACTCGAAAATTTTGGGTGTAAGCAATAGGGGTCCGAATTTTTTTTTTTTTTCAATTTTTGTCTAATATGGTTTGATTCACAACCAAAAACAATAAAATCAATGTAAAAATTCATTTAATGAAATAGTTTTGTTGTAAGCCCATTTCAACCAGAATCTACTAGGACTCGAAAATTTGGGTTGTAAGTACTTGGGGTCCGATTTTGTTTTTTCTTTATTTTTGTCTAATATGCTTTGATTTACAACCAAAAACAATAAAATCAATGTAAAAATTCATTTAACGAAATAGTTTTGTTGTAAGAACATTTCAACGAGAATCTACTAGGACTCGAAAATTTTGGGTTTAAGTACTTGGGGTCCGATTTTTTTTTTTTTGGTTTTTTTTCTAATATGGTTTGATTCACAACCAAAAACAATTCACAACGATTCTGGTTGAAATGGGCCTACAACAAAACTGTTTCGTTAAATGAATTTTTACATTGATTTTATTGTTTTTGGTTGTAAATCAAACTATATTAGACAAAAATTCAAAAAAAAAAATCGGACCCTTAGTGCTTACACCCAAAATTTTCGATTAGTAGGAGAATCTGGTTGAAATGGGCTTACAACAAAACTATTTGGTTAAATGAATTTTTACATTGATTTTATTGTTTTTGGTTGTGAATCAAACCATATTAGACAAAAATTGAAAAATAAAAAAAAATTCGGACCCCTATTGCTTACACCCAAAATTTTCGAGTCCTAGTAGATTCTGGTTGAAATAAGCTTACAACAAAACTATTTCGTTAAATGAATTTTTACATTGATTTTATTGTTTTTGGTTGTGAATCAAACCATATTAGACAAAAACCTAAAAAAAAAAAATCGGACCCCAAGTACTTACACCCAAAATTTTCGAGTCCTAGTAGATTCTAGTTGAAATGGGCTTACAAAAAAACTATTTCGTTAAATGAATTTTTACATTGATTTTATTGTTTTTGGTTGTGAATCAAACCATATTAGACTAAAATCCAAACAAAAAATCGGACCCCAAGTACTTACACCCAAAATTTTCGAGTCCTAGTAGATTCTGGTTGAAATGGGCTTACAACAAAATTATTTCGTTAAATGAATTTTTACATTGATTTTATTGTTTTTGGTTGTGAATCAAACCATATTAGACAAAAATCCAAATAAAAATCGGACCCCAAGTACTTACACCCAAAATTTTCGAGTCCTAGTAGATTCTGGTTGAAATGGGCTTACAACAAAACTATTTCGTTAAATGAATTTTTACATTGATTTTATTGTTTTTGGTTGTGAATCAAACCATATTAGACAAAAATCCAAATAAAAAAATTCGGACCCCAAATACCTACACCCAAAATTTTCGATTCCTAGTAGATTCTTGTTGAAATGCGCTTACAACAAAACTATTTCGTTAAAAGAATTTTAACATTGATTTTATTGTTTTTGGTTGTGAATCAAAGCATATTAGACAAAAATCCAAAAAAAAAATCGGACCCCAAGTACTCACACCCAAAATTTTCGAGTCCTAGTAGATTCTGGTTGAAATGGGCTTACAACAAAACTGTTTTATTAAATGAATTTTTACATTGATTTTATTGTTTTTGGTTGTGAATCAAACCATATTAGACAAAAATCCAAAAAAAAATCGGACCCCAAGTACTTACACCCAAAATTTTCGAGTCCTAGTAGATTCTGGTTGAAATGGGCTTACAACAAAACTATTTCGTTAAATGAATTTTTACATTGATTTTATTGTTTTTGGTTGTGAATCAAACAATATTAGACAAAACTCCAAAAAAAAAATCGGACCCCTAGTGCTTACACCAAAAATTTTCGAGTCCTAGTAGATTCTGGTTGAAATAGGCTTACAACAAAACTATTTCGTTAAATGAATTTTTACATTGATTTTATTGTTTTTGGTTGTGAATCAAACCATATTAGACAAAAATCCAAGAAATAAAAAATTCGGACCCCTAGTGCTTACACCCAAAATTTTTGAGTAGTAGGAGATTCTGGTTGAAATGGGCTTACAATAAAACTATTTCGTTAAATGAATTTTTACATTAATTTTATTGTTTTTGGTTGTGAATCAAACCATATTAGACAAAAATCCTAAAAAAAACAGGACCCCAAGTACTTACACCCAAAATTTTCGAGTCCTAGGAGATTTTGGTTGAAATGGGCTTACAACAAAACTATTTCGTTAAATGAATTTTTACATTGGTTTTATTGTTTTTGGGTTTAAATCAAACCATATTAGACAAAAATCTAACAAAAAAAATCGGACCCCAAGTACTTACACCCATAATTTTCGAGTCCTAGTAGATTCTGGTTGAAATGGGCTTACACCAAAACTATTTCGTTAAATGAATTTTTACATTGATTTTATTGTTTTTGGTTGTGAATCAAACCATATTAGACAAAAATCCAAAAATAAAATCGGACCCCAAGTACTTACACCCAAAATTTTCGAGTCCTAGGAGATTTTGGTTGAAATGGGCTTACAACAAAACTATTTCGTTAAATGAATTTTTACATTGGTTTTATTGTTTTTGGGTTTAAATCAAACCATATTAGACAAAAATCTAACAAAAAAAATCGGACCCCAAGTACTTACACCCATAACTTTCGAGTCCTAGTAGATTCTGGTTGAAATGGGCTTACAACAAAACTATTTCGTTAAATGAATTTTTACATTGATTTTATTGTTTTTGGTTGTGAATCAAACCATATTAGACAAAAATCCAAAAAAAAAAAATTCGGACCCCTAGTGCTTACACCCAAAATTTTCGAGTCCTAGTAGATTCTGGTTGAAATGGGCTTACAACAAAACTATTTCGTTAAATGAATTTTTACATTGATTTTATTGTTTTTGGTGATTTTATTGTTTTGGTTTTTGGTGTGAATCAAAGCATATTAGACAAAAATCCAAACAAAAAAAAATCGGTCCCCAAGTACTTACACCCAAAATTTTCGAGTAATAGTAGATTCTGGTTGAAATGGGCTTACAACAAAACTATTTCGTTAAATGAATTTTTACATTGATTTTATTGTTTTTGGTTGTGAATCAAACCATATTAGACAAAAATCCAAAAAAAAAATCGGACCCCAAGTACTTACACCCAAAATTTTCGAGTCCTAGTAAATACTGGTTGAAATGGGCTTACAACAAAACTATTTGGTTAAATGAATTTTTACATTGATTTTATTGTTTTTGGTTGTGAAAAAAAAAAAATCGGACCCCAAGTACTTACACCCAAAATTTTCGAGTCCTAGTAGATTCTGGTTGAAATGGGCTTACAGCAAAATAATTTCGTTAAATGAATTTTTACATTGATTTTATTGTTTTTGGTTGTGAATCAAAGCATATAAGACAAAAATCCAAAAAAAAAAATCGGAAACCAAGTACTTACACCCAAAATTTTCGAGTCCTAGTAGATTCTGGTTGAAATGGGCTTACAACAAAACTATTTCGTTAAATGAATTTTTACATTGATTTTATTGTTTTTGGTTGTAAATCAAACCATATTAGACAAAAATCCAAAAAAAAAATCGGACCCCAAGTACTTTCACCCAAAATTTTCGAGTCCTAGTAGATTCTGGTTGAAATGGGCTTACAACAAAACTATTTCGTTAAATTAATTTTAACATTGATTTTATTGTCTTTTTTGTGAATCAAACCATATTAGACAAAAATCCAAATAAAAAAATTCGGACCCATAGTGCTTACACCCAAAATTTTCGAGTCCTAGTAGATTCTGGTTGAAATGGGCTTACAACAAAACTATTTCGTTAAATGAATTTTCACATTGATTTTATTGTTTTTGGTTGTGAATCAAACCATATTAGACAAAAATCCAAAAAAAAAATCGGACCCCAAGTACTTACACCCAAAATTTTCGAGTCTTAGTAGATTCTGGTTGAAATGGGCTTACAACAAAACTATTTCGTTAAATGAATTTTTACATTGATTTTATTGTTTTTGGTTGTAAATCAAACCATATTAGACAAAAATCTAAGAAAAAAAAAATCGGACTCCAAGTAGTTACACCCAAAATTTTCGAGTCCTAGTAGATTCTGGTTGAAATGGGCTTACAACAAAACTATTTCGTTAAATGAATTTTTACATTGATTTTATTGTTTTTGGTTGTGAATCAAACCATATTAGACAAAAATCCAAAAAAAAAATCGGACCCCAAGTACATACACCCAAAATTTTCGAGTCCTAGTAGATTCTGGTTGAAATGGGCTTACAACAAAACTATTTCGTTAAATGAATTTTTACATTGATTTTATTGTTTTTGGTTGTGAATCAAAGCATATTAGACAAATATCCAAAAAAAATCGGATCCCAAGTACTTATACCCAAAATTTTCGAGTTCTTGTAGATTCTGGTTGAAATGGGCTTACAACAAAACTATTTCGTTAAATGAATTTTTACATTGATTTTATTGTTTTTGGTTGTGAATCAAACCATATTAGACAAAAATCAAAAAAAAAAAATTCGGACCCCTAGTGCTTACACCCAAAATTTTTGAGTCCTAGTAGATTCTGGTTGAAATGGGCTTACAACAAAGCTATTTCGTTAAATGAATTTTTACATTGATTTTATTGTTTTTGGTTGTGAATCAAACAATATTAGACAAAAATCCAAAAAAAAAAGATCGGACCCTAAGTGCTTACACCCAAAATTTTCGAGTCCTAGTAGATTCTGGTTGAAATGGGCTTACAACAAAACTATTTCGTTAAATGAATTTTTACATTGGTTTTATTGTTTTTGGTTGTAAATCAAACAATATTAGACAAAAATCCAAGAAAAAAAAAATCGGACCTCAAGTACTTACACCCAAAATTTTCGAGTCCTAGTAGATTCTGGTTGAAATGGGCTTACAACAAAACTATTTCGTTAAATAAATTTTTACATTGATTTTATTGTTTTTGGTTGTGAATCAAACCATGTTAGACAAAAATCCAAAAAAAAAATCGGACCCCAAGTACTTACACCCAAAATTTTCGAGTCCTAGTAGATTCTGGTTGAAATGGGCTTACAACAAAACTATTTCGTTAAATGAATTTTTACATTAATTTTATTGTTTTTGGTTTGTAAATCAAACCATATTAGACAAAAATCCAAAAAAAAAATCGGACCCCAAGTACTTACACCCAAAATTTTCGAGTCCTAGTAGATTCTGGTTGAAATGGGCTTACAACAAAACTATTTCGTTTAATGAATTTTTACATTGATTTTATTGTTTTTGGTTGTGAATCAAACATCATTAAACAAAAATCAAAAAAAAATAAAAAATCGGACCCCAAGTACTTACACCCAAAATTTTCGAGTCCTAGTAGATTCTGGTTGAAATGGGCTTACAACAAAACTATTTCGTTAAATGAATTTTTACATTGATTTTATTGTTTTTGGTTGTGAATCAAACCATATTAGACAAAAATCCAAAAAAAAAATCGGATCCCAAGTACTTACACCCAAAATTTTCGAGTCCTAGTAGATTCTGGTTGAAATGGGATTACAACAAAACTATTTCGTTAAATGAATTTTTACATTGATTTTATTGTTTTTGGTTGTGAATCAAACCACATTAGACAAAAATCAAAAAAAAAATTCGGACCCCTAGTGCTTACACCCAAAATTTTCGAGTCCTAGTAGACTCTGGTTGAAATGGGCTTACAACAAAATTATTTTGTTAAATGAATTTTTACATTGATTTTATTGTTTTTGGTTGTGAATCAAACCATATTAGACAAAAATCCAAAAAAAAAAATCGGACCCCAAGAACTTACACCCAAAATTTTCGAGTCCTAGTAGATTCTGGTTGAAATGGGCTTACAACAAAACTATTTCGTTAAATGAATTTTTACATTGATTTTATTGCTTTTGGTTGTGAATCAAACCATATTAGACAAAAATCCAAAAAAAAAATCGGACCTCAAGTACTTACACCCAAAATTTTCGAGTCCTAGTAGATTCTGGTTGAAATGGGCTTACAACAAAACTATTTCGTTAAATGAATTTTTACATTGATTTTATTGGTTTTGGTTGTGAATCAAACCATATTAGACAAAAATAAAAAAAAACAAAATCGGTCCCCAAGTACTAACACTTAAATTTTTCGAATCCTAGTAGATTCTGGTTGAAATGGGCTTACAACAAAACTATTTCGTTAAATGAATTTTTACATTGTGTTTATTGTTTTTAGTTGTGAATCAAACCAAATTAGACAAAAATCAAAAAAAAATCGGACCCCAAGTGTTTACACCCAAAATTTTCAAATAATAGGAGATTCTGGATGAAATGGGCTTGTTGTAGAACAATCCCACAAATTATCTTACATATTTTCTTCCCACGCAACAAAGAAATTACATTCCCACGAAATGTAAGGCAACACGTGCGCGTGTAAAATCAAGGAAATTACAAAGTAAGAAATTACCAAACATAAAAAATTAGAACATAAAAATATTTCCCATCTAAGAAAACAAAGTAAATAAATTTTACGCAAATTAACCAAAATTTAATTAAAACATAAATATGTAACGATAACCCACAAAACCAATAAAAAACAAATTTTGATGACAAAAAACTTTACGAATGGAAAAACACTCGATTCCATAATGTATGTACGGAAATAAACTAAAAACAAAAATAAGAAACAGAAACATTATATAAGCCGAAAAACTTAAATTTAGGACGTTGGTTATATTTTAAATTTCAAAGTGAAAAGTTATACGTCAGTCAGTGTCAAAATTACAATCAGTATATTTTAAAACAATTAATTCAAATAAAATCAGTTTCACTCAGTATTTAGAATAAGATTAAAATCAAGATATAAATAAATAGTTTTACCATACTAGCTATATAGTGCATTTCAAGTTGTGTGTGTTCAAAAAAAAGAAATTCAATAAAGTTTAAGTCAATCTAAAGTAATTAACTATATAGTGCATTTTAAGTTATATGTGTTCAAGAAAAAGAAATTCAATAAAGTTTAAATTAATCTAAAGTATTGCTACAAGTTAAATATATAAAATTAAGAATACAAATTGTGAATGTAAAACTAATAAAGTTCAAACTAAATTAAGTTATAATTACATGTTAGTGATTAAAATTAGATGTGCAAAATACGAATTGTATGACTTAAAAATCAATAAAGTTTATAACAATTATTATACTTGCTTATACTACAAATATATAAATACGTGTTAAAATTTTAAATTTTTACAATTCAAGATATTCAATAAAAGCTTTTAAATAAAAATAAGTAAACATTCGTGTATAATTAAACAAATAAATACCCACATCATATTAGCAACAACATCCGCCAGTGAAGACAATAAACGATCCAGGTAAGAATATTTATTATAAATTCTAATATCTAAAATAACTACCTATTTTAAAATTCAATCATTACATTTGCCAATAACACTTTTACAAAGTTTACGTTATCATATAATCTATAATATAATTAACATTTTATAAGACTTGTGACACATAATAATTATAATAGAAATATTATCCCATACTATCAATTAATTTATAATAATTATAATTAATACCTTTACAAAATATACCACTTACAATATTACAAAATATACAAAAAATCCAATATTGG